>RJWJ010001402.1:0-133942 GCA_004363605.1 Indri indri | reverse complement strand
AGGATGTGTTCTAGGGAGGGAATGGATAACATATCCAGGTAGGTTTGGGGACAACCTGGGACAGAAGGTATCTGCACTTAACTTTCTGGGTGGAGCCCGGGAAGATGACAAGACATGTTGAGTTGTCCTTTGTTTATCCTGACGCATGGGGCAATGGTGATAGGTATGTGGAGTATGTATGTATGTAAGTTGCTTAGAATAGCACCCTACACTCAGTTACTCCTGCAATTCATGTTAGTTCCTATTTCCGTTATAATGACAATTATAATAACATGCATGGTTATATTTACTATTCTTAGTGTTGAGCCTCGGACACAGCTGTAGTGTTAGGTTGGGGAATTGTCTTGTCCTCTGTCCTGGCCTGAGCTCCTCCTTGGAGCTGCCCTCAGAGTCAGAGATGGAAACCTTCCTCTGGGGAGGAGAGCTGGCCAGGTGGGGAAGGCTCTGGGGACCTAAGGTTCTCTTGGTCACTTGGCAATGAGGATAGGGAGTGCTTTACAAGGGAGGCACTCTTGTGAGTAATTAGCAAGGTGGCTGGAAGGAAGCAGACTGTTTCAGTGAGAATGATATTACTGGCTTCCACATGGACCCTCCACTAGGGGCTTACACTGAGTATTAGATGACAGGGTCTGGCCTAAAGGCCTAAAACCCTGCCTGCAAGGAACCCTGTGGAGGCTGCTTGGCCCTGTGGCTGTGCCTCTCCTCTGCAGCTCCCAGAGGGTCTTGGGAGACACAGCCCCAGATTTCTGAGGGACTTCCGGGGGAGGCAGGTGCTAAGTGAGGGCCCTAGACAAACTCTTCAAGGCATAGTTCTCCAAAGCTTGCGTTGGGAAGTGAGGATGGCAAAAGAGCCAAAGGCGTGGGCTTGGGAGCCAGACAGACCTGAGTTTAGCTCCTGACTTTGCCATTTATCAGCCATGTGATCTGGATGCGTTGCTTTCTTCTCTGAGTATCAGTTTCGCTGGCTGTAAGCCAGAGATAATTTTATTTTATTTTTGTTTATTTATTTATTTTTAAAACTTTATTTTGTTTTTAAATTGCAACATCAGTACATGCTTATTAATAAGCCAAATGATTAAGAGATGCTTGTAATAGTTGACTGTCTCCCTCACTTTTTTCACTTAATTTCAAAATATTAAGGGGGTACAAATATTTTTCTTACATGGATACATTGCATAACGCTTATGTTGGGGCTTTTACTGTGTCCATCACCCGCTCTCTCCCCACCCTCCCAGACTGGCAGGGGTGATGAGGAGGCGGCAGCTGGGTAGAGGCAGTGCTCTGTTTAGGATTTTAAAATGGCGCCAGCCACGGTGCCTGGGTTCACGAGCCAGTGGTCACCATTGTGCGCTCCCTCTGGAGCCGTGCTGCTGCGTGGTCTCCAGGTAGCTCCGTACGTTAGTCCTGCAGCCGTCCCACAAGTCAGATAGCAATGATGGTGGCAGGAGTGCGGAGCCCTGGGATTCTCTCCTCTGTGACTTCCCTGCGTGTGCTCATCTTCCCTGCGTTCCTCCAAACCACACACCAGGTCTTCCTTCTCCTTCACTTTGGGTGCCTTCTGTTACCTGTTTTTTGATTCACAATGCTGTCTCTTAGGTGATCTGAAGGTGGATATCCACCTTCCATCCTCTCTGAGAGTGGTGTGTGCAGGCTGCTTCTAGTCCGCCATCTTGGCCCCGGTGTCTGCCAGAGATCATTTAAACTGCCTGCCTTTTGGAACTTTTGTGAAAATAGTGCTAGGCACAAAGTACGTGCAAATTAAACCGTGCTTAAAATGGTAAAGTCATTTAACAAACACTTATGTGGTGCTCACTATGTACCAGGCACTACTCTAAGCACTTTTCAGATATTAACCTCATTTAATCTTTAAGTAACTTTATGAGGTTGGTAATTTTATTGTCTTTGTTTTCTGGAGGTAGAAACTGAGGCACAAAGAAGTGAAATAACTTGTTTAAGATCCCATAGCTGGCCAGGGGATTCAGACCCAGGCAGTCTGGCTCCATATTAGCCTCTGCAGCCTCAAGCTCGTAATGATGTTCCATAAAGGACACAGAGCCATGAAGGTATAAATATAAATTGTCATACAAAAGCTGCTCTCCCCACCCCCAGCCAATATGTTGCTAGCATATACTGTGGCGAGGTCTTGTGTTCCTTTAGGGACAGAATTAATCTATTTTTCTAGTGACCAAATAGATGGTCGTCTGCAGATCAAGCTACCTCTGTCCCTGATTTCCCTTTAAGAAGCTATTTTTCTTGAGTGGTCCAGAAAATTACAGCACCATGGGCTCGGTTTGTGCATTTCACTTTGTTTTCAAGCTCATTTGCTGCGGGTTGAATGGATGGAGACTTAAAGGTGCCCTCCTCCACAGTTAGAGCTCCTCTGCGTCCAGAACAGCAAGAAACCCCAAATCTGTAGGACAGAGCCCACTTCGGTTCCCATGACCCAGCATCTGCTTTGCATTTAAGCTAAGTGCCCACCTCTGTGGCTGCACACCTCCCTGCGCACACATGTCCTTGTCACGCACTTAGCAGAGCAGTTTGAACTGATCTGCTTATGTGAATGAAATGAGGCAGAGGTAGAGAATTTCTTGCAAGAAATGCTGTCACAGCAAGAAAAGAGCTACACTTCCTAGGGGCTCCCTCTGTGTCCTCCTGCCTTGCTGGAATGGCCAGGGAAAGGCTGGTCCCCAAAGGCACTCTGGTAGGGAAATAGTATTTCATGTTCAGGGAAAAGAGAAGGAAGACCATCCCTTGAAGGAAGGGTGCCAGGGCAATCTTGGGGAGGCAGTCGAGTGTGAGAATGGCCTGAGAGCCTCAGGGACAAGGTGGGACAGAGATATTTAAGAAAAAGAGGTAAAAAATGTGAAATCCTCTGAATCCCATTTGATATTCTTTGAGAGTTATAAATAGAGATTAGAATTACACTTTAATTACTTTTAGTTGCTGCTCTTGTTTCTTTGAATTCGCCATTTAATCAAGACAGGGCTCTGTGGGGGTCCCAGGATTTATTTTGGTTACATGTTTGCTTTTCCACTACATTCTGAAATTCTTGAGGGCAGTGACTGTCTTTTCCACTGCTTTAGTGGATAGCCTGCAGCCTAGCACAGAGCGGTGCACTTGTACGGGGCCGAACCAGGACCACCAACTTGTCTTGATTTGTCCGTCACTTTCCTGGCACCAAAAGCCTCATAATCCTAGAAGCCCTGAGTCCCAGGCAAACTGGAATAGTTGACACTCTCGGCTGAGTCAACAAATCCTGACTTGCTTTCTTGCCTTTAGCAACCAAGAGCTTTCAGGAAACTAAGTGGATGGCTCAGTAGAAATCCAGCCCCACCTCTGGTCAGTCCCTCCAGCAGGGAATGTGTTGGAGGCATCCTCAGAGAGAATGCTGTCATGCTCCCGCTTGGTTCCTTCTCACTGAGAGAGAAATGTGCAGTGAGGCCATTCCAGGTGCCAGACCCAGCCCAGTGGTCTCTCTGAAGGCCCTTGCTATGTTTCACACAGACCCAGCAGCTAGTGGGTGCTCGTCACTGGTTTCTCAGCTTTGCTAGAGGCCCACAAGGATGGTCCTTCCACTCTGGAAATAACTGGCTCTCAGTGCAGTGTAAAACAAGGTGTTAAGGGAAAAAGAAAGAAAACTTTGTTAATCTAAGATGTAAGATTTTATTGAATGTCCGTAAGTTGCAGAACCTCGCAGAATTTAAATTCCAATTTGGTGGAGTATCTCCTGTCTGGAGTCTTGGGGAGAATCCCAAATGGCCCTAATCCAAAGGACATGACCCTTGTGTTAAGGAATTAACTATTTACCAGGGGACAGAAAACCAGGACATAAGTAAACATGCAAGACAGGGTGTGATAAATGCTACAGGAGAAGTTCAGATTAATGCTAATGCAGGGTCAGAGAAGGATGGGTACACACTTCATGGGAGATGGGCACTGAGCTAATCTTGACGGATGGGTAAGAATGGCCCAAGTGGAGTTTGGAACATTGGAGTTTATTCTAGGCAGATGAGTTCAGGGATAAAGTCGTAGAGACAAGAGATGACGGGAGATCAGTTCAGTGAGAGCATGATATTCATGAACTGAAAAGAGGCTGAGAAAGAGGGTGAGACCAGGTGGAGGAAGGTCTCATCTGCCAAGCAGGCCAAGGTGTTTGGCAAGTAACAGGGAACCACTGAAGATGCTAGGGAAGGATAGAGCTGATGTGATGAGGACACAGGTGACCATTTGAAACCATTAGAGCTCAGTAGCAGGAAGAAGAGAGTTAGGAGTTACATGGGAGGAGAGGCTGGTGGGGCATTTGGCCTCCCAGACTGACTCCATCATAAAAGTCCAAAGGGCTCTGTCGGATTGGCCTCCCCATCCAAATTGGCCCCAAGTTTGAAGCCCCACTTCTCCCCACCACTCTCATCTTAAGGCTGGTGTTTTCTCTGTGTAAAGCCTGATGATGGCATCCCTTTGCGCTCATACACCTCACTTCTACCTACTTCTGCACTTCGTCTCTGGCGATTTCTCCTTTTAGTCTCTATGCTCTTAACATTGTCAATATTTTCTTAATTTTAATTTTTATTTTCTCTAGTGCACTCTACTTCTTTTACCTCTGGGCCTTGGAATATGCTGTTTCCTCATTGGACATTGCTTCTTCTTTCTCTTTACCTGCTGAACTACTCCTCAGTGTGGGTGACTTCCTCCAGGCAGTTTTCCCTGACTACCTCTTCCACTAAGATCAGAACTCCCTCCATGTACTCCACTAGAATACTGGGTTTGTCTTGTCACAACCTGTTTGCATGGTTCTCTTCTCTGGACTGCAAGATCCCTGAGCACATGGACTGTGTCTGAGATGCTTTCTTCTGACTCAGTTTAGCCCAGTGGGTGGGATAGGGAGCCCCATGTGAATGACAGGATGACTTTGGAACATGTCATCTCTCAGAAATCTGTTGAGCCACCTGGAAATGAGTTTGCCAAAGATGATTATGATTTGAATGGAAGACCGGGCTGTGCACGTGCTGCAAATGGATGATAGAGATGTGGAAAGGGAGCAGCCAATTTATCAGAGGGAGCGTAGCATCTAAAAATGAGATTACTAGCAGGTACACGATTAAAAGCTTCCTTGATGTCTATCTTTGGCTGGTCCACTATTATTCTTTCATTTTCTGGTGTTGGAAGCAGCAAGCATAACTTATGGGGCTTCTGCTTATTGTATAAACTTGCTGTTTTTATATGTTTCCTTCCCTAGGCACAAGCTAGAAAGGGGCCAGGAAATTTACCAGCTGCCCAGCTAAGTCCTAGAGAAAAGAAATCAGTCACATAGAAGATCTTTGCACAGAAAAGAACATACAGAAAGAGGCAGAATCTATGGGTCTTAGACCTGGCTCTGTACCATCTCATGACCTTGAATAGTCTTATCTCTGTGCTAATAATATTCATTGCATGTGCTTGTCATCTCAACATGTTTTATCTCATTAATTATTAGAAAAGAAAACATCTTGACAAATAACATCTCCCTCCTTCAGAGGTGATGAACTCTTGGTTAAGTGACTCTGACTCCCCAACCAGGATCTGAACCCTTTGTCACACAAATAGTATGAAAAAATGAGGGTCCAAACCCAATCCCATTTGACTTTGACAATCAAGCTCTTAACCACTACACAATATTTCTCTCGGTTTCTCTATCTGGTAAATGAGGTCTCTTCTAGTTCTGTCTCAGATGCATGAGGATAAACAGATCATCCAAATGTTTAGTCATGCTCGCAGATGGAAGCCCTGTCAGAAAAGAAGATGCTACACGTAAGCACTGAGTTGGATATTTAGTGGAAAAAAATCTTGGGATAACACCTTTGTTTTTTATTCTAAACACATTAAACATTTAATCTTTGCACATATCATTACTATGCCTGATGAAGAAAGGAGTCAGTTATGTTGTTTAGAGAAGTTTTAATGAAATCACTGTAACAGGCACCTTGCAAATGAAAAGGCAAAATGTGGGGAAATGGAATGAAATTCTTCAAAGATGATGAAAGACAATACCCCCACCCACACCCCCAGAAAAGGACTGATCTTCTGGATGAAAAACTGCTTCTGCTGTGTTCACCGGGGATTCCCAAGGCTGCATCAATGCCAAGCAAGCTGAGAACACTCAGGTTTTTGATGGCATCCAGAAAACCTAAAAGGATTACTATAACTCTCAAAGCCCAGTAGAGTGTGATGATTAAAGCACAGACTTGAAAGTCCGAGAGAAAGGGGTTCATGTCTTGGATTGTGTGTGTTGGTACCCTTCTAGGCCAGGGGTAATTAACATTTCCAAGCCACAGACCTTTCAGCATCCGGTGAAACCCGTGAACTCCATTTCAGAGTAATGCTTTTAAAAGACTAAAATAATATACATAAGATTTCTTAAGAAACCAATGACATTGGCTATGATAATACATAAAATGATTACGTTTGCGATGTAGTAAGACATCTGTTTCTTTTTTTTTTTTTTTTTTGAGACAGAGTCTCACTCTGTTGCCCTGGCTAGAGTGAGTGCTTTGGCGTCAGCCTAGCTCACAGCAACCTCAAACTCCTGGGCTCAAGTGATTCTACTGCCTCAGCCTCCCGAGTAGCTGGGACTACAGGCATGTGTCACCATGCCCAGCTAATTTTTTCTATGTATTTTTAGTTGTCTGATTAATTTCTTTCTATTTTTTTAGTAGAGACGGGGTCTCGCTCTTGCTCAGGCTGGTCTCAAACTCCTGAGCTCAAACAATCCGCCTGCCTCGGCCTCCCAGAATGCTGGGATTACAGGCGTGAGCCACTGAGCCCGGCCAGACATCTGTTTCTTTATGAATGCCTGCCTGTGACTTCTGTTGATAAAAATGTCACAGTACTATTACTTCTTCTGTGGATAGTTACCTATACTCATACTTGAAATATATGCTGAATTTCAGCAAGAGACTAGTAAAAATGGTAATATCATTATTTTCCTCATCCAAATTTCTGAATCCCCTCAATTCCATCTATCAGCCCCTTGGTCCTCTATAAACTCATTTTCCAGACTCTTTTCATTGGGGATTTCATTTGGGTTCTTCCAATGGGAGAATACTTGGGGACTTAGATGTAGGCAGGGCGAAATGAACTTTATCTAGTTTTGGCACCGGTGGCACCAACAGGTGGCTGCAGTGCCCGTGAAGGTGGCAGCAGAGGAGCATGGGTCAGAAAAGTGCCGGCTCTGGAGTGGGTGAAGATTCCCTGCAGTTCTTCATCTGTGGATTGCACCATGACCCCTGTTTGCTCCACCAGCCTTCCCAGTAGTTTTTAAAACTCAATTCTATGTACTAAATCCCTCTCTACTTAAAAAGTACCTAGAGTGGCTTCTGCTTTTCAGGTTGAATTATCACTCAAAAAAAAAAAAAATCCCAACTCTATTTCTTAGTAGTTCTGGTACATGGATAAGTTAATGGACCTATGCCCTATTCACATAATAGCTAGCTCAAAGGTCTGTTGTAAAAACTTAATGGTGCAGTAGTTATAAGGAATTTGGCACATGGAAAGATCTCTTTCTGTATTAGCCAGAAACCTTCGGCCTGACCAAATTTATGTTAGGATTACATTTCAGGGAAAGTGGATTCATTGTCTACAATTGATATGGGAGTCTGATCTGGCTTGAAATATCCCTTGAATATCCCTTGGATAAATGTAGTTAGGACAATCTATTTATTTATAAGGGCAGTTTTAAAAAATAATGAAAAATATCATTAGAAAAAATGATTAAAGTTATTATTGCTACTGTTGCTCAATTGCTTTTGCTAATCTCAAATGGGGTTCTTTGGGCAGTTATACTGTAATGTCCCATGATCAGTCTAAACTCTAGCAGGGTTCTATATAAGGATGACTATATTTTTTCAAGTCTCCTTAGAATTAAATCATTGTGGATGATCTCTTCTTCATTCTATTTTAAGTAGGGATAAACAACAATACTAAACCTCACGGTAAATTGCCTTCATCAAACTCAGAAAAGAGAATATTGAACATGTGAAATATCTAAATTGAATTTGGATAATTCTACAGATTTCCAAAAAATTTTTGTTGGCAAAAGATTTGTCAGTAAGAAAGACAGTAAAATTTGGGGGGCTATAGTGCCTAGAAAGAACTAGGAAGAGAAGGAAGTAAAAGAGCCCCTTTGTAGGAAAATGTTACAATTAATGCAAACTGGTCACAACAGAGGTAGATTGAGACCTAGAGGAGAAACAGTGATTCTCCATTCAGAAAGACTATGGGCTTCATCCCAGAGATGCAGGTATGGTTCAAATTCACCAAATAAATAGAAGTAAAAACAAAGACCATATGATTCTCTCAATAGACACAGAAAAGCAATCGACAAAATTCAGCACCCTTTTATGATAAGAACACTGTAGGTATAGACGGGACTTACCTAAAAATGATACAGCCGTATATGACAAAACCCAACATCATACTGAACAGGGAAAAACTGAAAGCATTCCAGCTTAGAACTGGAACCAGACAAGGTTGCCCTCTATCACGGTGGATAACAGACTTAAACCTAACACATGAAACTATAAGAATTCTGGAAGAAAATGTTGGAAAAACTCTTATAGACATTGGCCTAGGGAAAGAATTTATGAAAAAGACCCCAAAGGCAATCACAGCAACAGCAAAACTAAATAAATGGGACCTGATCAAATTAAAAAGCTTCTGCACAGCCAAGGAGACTATCACAAGAGCAAACAGACAGCCTGCAGAATGGGAGAAAATATTTGCATGCTACACATCCGATGAAGGGCTGATAACTAGAATCTGTATAGAACTCAGGAAAATCAGCAAGAAAAAATCAAACAACCCCATTAAAAAGTGGGTAAAGAACATGAACAGAAAGTTTTCAGAAGAAGACAAATGGCCAACGAACATATGAAAAAATGCTCAGCATCTCTAATCATCAGGGAAATGCAAATCAAAACCGCAAAGAAATAACACTTCAGTGAGAATGGCTTTTATCAAAAAGTCCCAAAACAATAAATGTTGGCATGGATGCAGAGAGATAGGGACACTCATACACTGCTGGTGGGACTGCAAACTAGTACAACCTATATGGAAAATATTATGGAGATACCTCAAAGAGCTACAAGTAGAACAACCATTTGATCCAGCAATCCCATTTCTGGGCATCTACCCAAATGAAAAAAAGACATTCTATAAAAAAGACATCTGCACTAGAATGTTTATAACAGCACAGTTCACAATTGCAAAGATGTGGAAATAACCCAAGTGCCCATAAATACATGAGTGGATTAATAAAATGTGGTATATGTATACCATGGAGTTCTACTCAGCCACAAAAAACAATGGAGATCTAGCACCTCTTTTATTACCCTGGATAGAGCTGGAGCCCATTCTACTAAGTGAAGTATCCCAAGAATGGAAAAATAAGCACCATATGTACTCACCATCAAATTGGTATTAACTGATCAACACTTATGTGTACATACAGTAGTAATATTCATCAGGTGTCAGTCAGGTGGGAGCGGGGAGGAGGGGATGGTATATTCACATCTAATGAGAATGGTGTGCACCATCTGGGGGATGGACACGCTTGAAGCTCTGACTCAGGTGGTGGGGCAAAGGCAATATATGTAACTGAAACATTTGTACCCCTGTAATATGCTGAAATAAAAAAAAGACTATCTAGAATGTTTTATTTATTAAAAGGAAAGAATGACAGAGGACAGAGAGGCAAAAGGACAAACAAATGGTACTCATCTGATCAGAATAGAAGCAGCTTTCTGTAACAGACTCAGAACATCCTGGCCCAGCTGATAAAACCTTTCCTGTGCCATAGTGCTGGGTACCAGGCCTTCTTTGCTGATGCCTTTAACCACCAGATTCATCCTAATGTGCAGACCCCATGCTCACGCAGCAACACTGTGACTATGATGTGGTCTCCCATGTGGATCTGCCTGCGGAGGCAGAATGGGATAATGATAAAAGTAACATCAACTGCAATAGCTGCTATTTATTGAGTGCTTCCTAAGTGCCAGGAATTGTTCTAATATATGATCTTATTTAATCCTAACAATCACTCTATGAGGGAGATTCTGTTAATATCTCCATTTTACAGGTGATGAAACCGAGGCACAGAGAGGTTATGGAACAAAACTGAAATCTCATAGCTAGATCCCAGAGTTTGTTAACAGTTGGGACAATAAAGGGTGTCCCTGATATGGGCCCAGTTGCTTTTTCTTTCATCATCTGTGTGCTTTCAGGCTTTGATCTCAAATTGTTTTACTCTTTCATGCTTTAGCATGTGTGCTGACACTAAATCACCAAATTTGAGTGATGAAAGCCGATTTTGCTTTCTTGAAATACAGATTACATTTCCAGTTGGCTGCTTCAGAAATCCATTTAGTCAGTGGAATTGACAAGTGAAGGAAGCTCATACAGGCTGTATTTTGAAATTCCCTTACCTGCAATTTCAAAAGCAAATCTAACAGGCTTATTTTTTTCTCTAATTAAGGTTTGCTTTTATCCACTTCACCTGACCTCTAGCTATGTCTTACCTTAGACGATGTCACCTCTTTTATAGAACAGCCTTCCATCTCGATAGCCATGGACCTGGGGTGTGTCAAACTGGAGAGACTTAACTCTGGAGCCAGGCAATGCTCTCAGTGCACCTGCATTGTGAGAAGAGGTTTAGGCCCGGTGGCTCCACGGATGAGCAGATCTTTAACGTCAGCTCCCACCCAGCACCCTGGATTCCTGAAGATGCACACAACTATGAACTGTTCACCTGGGGGCAGGCAAGAATGAGGAGCGATGGCACCCACAGCCAAGCCATTTGCTGTGAGCTCTTTTGATAGACCTGCCACAAGTAATGAAACTTGTCCCCAACACTTCTGAAAAGACCGGAGTGCCTTACCACTCAGATGAGGGAGTGTGAGCCAGGGATGGGACGAAAGGAACAAAGCGAATGAGAGAGAAAATACCAATAACATCCGCCTAAGTGGCCTAAAGCAAGCATAAGCTGCCCTATCAAATAGCAGTCTTGTGGTAAAAGCCTCTGAATTCCCAACACGGGTTCAAAGTCCACTTACATTAAATCAAATTCTATTCAACAGAATTCCATGGCCACCAGATAACCCAGAGGGCCTTACATGTTCGTAGTTGTGGGATTTTATCCCTGCATAAATGTTTCAAGTAATTTGCCCACACAGGGCAGGGTGCATATTCCTGAGAATCAAACCCAATTTTGTGACATTCAAGTCTTTTGTCTCTGTCTCCACTCCGACATGTTTTTAATGTCAGCATGCATTTCAGCAGGCTGGAAAATTCTCATCTTGTAGCCAGAATCAGAGATCAAGAACAAAGCAATGAGGTGTTTTATGTGAGTGGTGCTGTAGCTATGTAAGTAATTTTGAAGCAGCTTGTATTCATATCAGACAGGTACATCATATCTTTGGAAATGTTGGTGTTGTAGTTTCAGTTTTTATTAGTTTGCTTGCTTTAGAGCTAACTAGAACTAAAAACAAGCTAGTTCTGAAAATACCCATTAGCTTAGGTCTTGGAAGCAGTGAGCACCTGGCAAGAAGAGACACCGGGAAGGGGGCGCTCTGTGCCACTTTCCAGCTGAGGAGGCAGTGCGGAGAATAATCAGGGAGAATGGATAAGGAAGCCCATTTACCATAAGTGAGTGTCAATACGGGAGTGGCCTTTTTCTGCCAAGTAAGGCCAAGGCTGCCCGTGTTAGTTATTTAATTCATCCAAACTTAGCTGCTTATGACGACAAACATTTATTATCTCAAAGTTTTTTTGTGGGTCAGGAATCCAGGAGAAGCTTAGCTGGGTGGCTTTGATTGGGTTCTCTCAAGTCAAGCTGTTGGCAGGGCTGCAGTCTCTGAGGCTTGACTGGGCTGGAGGTTCCTCTTCCAGGCTCATCCATGTGGCTATTTGAGAGAATCTTCAGTTCCTCATCATGTGGGCCTCTCCCTAGGACTGTGCATGACATGGCTTCCCCCAGAGCAAGTGATCCGTGATAGAGAATGCAATTAGAAGTGGCAGGTTTTTTTAAATAATCTCATCTCAGAAGTAGAATCCCATCACTGCTGTATTCTCTCTGTTGGAAGCCAGTCCCTCAGCCCAGCCTGCACTCAGGAGCAGGGGAGCTAAGCTTCACTTCCTGAAAGCTGGAGTATTAAAACATTTGTGGACATGTTTTTAAAGCCGAGGCAGTATCCATGCTTAAAGTAAACTGCAAAAATGTGAGGCACGAGTGCTTAAGAGGCTCTGAGGGAGGAAAACGGTAGACAGTCCAGGAGGAGAGGAGCTGTTTGGGCCAGTGTGCACAGAGGAGGGTAAGTGTGGGCACAGGTGTCCTCATGGATAAAGGAAGCATCAAAGGGATGATGAGAAACCTGATGAGAGAGAAAGTTCCAAAGCAAAGAGAGCTGAGATCAGAAAAGACAGAGGGCAGCCGCAATGGAGATTCTATATGCAGAGTGGAGGGTGGGTGTGATGGGCCAAGGTGAGATGGTAGAGAGAGCAGGCCTGGCTTGCCTACCAGTGTGGGTGCCCCAGGAGCTGGGTGCCTGGGCTGGGCATTGAGGGAGGCTGCAAGAGAGGGGTAGGGGCTCAGGAGGCACAGCATGGCTCAGCCCCTGACCTGCTCTGAGGACAATTATTGATTTGCCATTTTTGTCAGACAGAAATGATTGAATATTGTCGATTTCACATGGTTCAATAGAATATTTTGCCTCCCAGAACCTTGGTTTCTTCAGTGCTATGATGGTACAATATGTACCCTACAGTGTTGATGTTGAGCTTAGAGATGATGTGTCAAGGGCCCAGTCCTGTGTCCGACAAGTGGGAGACACTCAACAAATGGTGGCCCTTTTCATTATCAGGTTAACCTTGGTGGCTGTGATGGCCGAGAAGTCATCTCTGGAAGGACCATTTAGCTTAAGAAGCAAAGAACTGATTTATTCCTGACCATCTCTGATTCGCCTAAGCAATTCCCCTCCCCATCTGGGCCTTGGTTTTCTGACCTTTAAAATGAAGAGCTCGGCCTAGAAAAACTCCAATGGCTCTTCTAATGCAACTGGGAAATAAATAAAACAAATGACTGCTCCTGTACCCGTACATACTGCTGTACTTTCACCAGCAAAGTGCAGTGTCAAACCGATGAAAGAAGTGATGGTACTTCTAGCCCCAAATCTTGTTATGAAGGTAAAGAAGTCCGTGTGTATGTGAGTGTGTGTGAGCTGCGAGTGTGTGTGCGTGTGTTGGGGGTGGGGATAGCTGTGAACGTGCCTGTATCTGTTTGTGTGCATGTGTGCTGTGGGGTGTCTGGCTGAGGCTTCCTGTGTATCTGTGGTTCCCTGCATGTGTCAGTGGGTCTAGGGCCGAGGGGAGACCTGCAGATAATAGCTAAGGGACGGGACTGTGGCTGCTTATCGTGTTTCTGCTCAGTGCCAGGGGCTGAGCAGTGGGCTAGGGATTCAGCAGTGACAGATGGGCTCTGTCCCTGGGGAACTGGTGGCTTAGTGGGCCCAACCACTGCTTCATTCTGCATAATCAGAAACGCAGGCACCCTCAGCTTCTGTCTAGGGAATGGAGCTTCCAGAGCATTGGAAATAACGTGAGGCCCACATTGTAAATTAATTGTGCAGACGGGAGCTGCCGGCCCCTGAGGAGGTCAGTGTTCATTATTCCTCTTCATCGCTGGGTGGGACCAGGGGCTGAGATGACGGATGCGGCGCAGGAGCACGGGGCAGCTGGCCCTGAGCTTGCATATGGAGCAATTAACATTTTATGGCTCCCCCTAACACCCTCCCCTCGTTCAGAAGGCAGCACTGGCTAAAAGCCAAACTTTCCTATTATGCCATCAATAAATTTAGTGACATTGGCAAGAGAGGCAAAGGAATGAGTGTTTGCTTTTCCTCAGGTCTCATTTCCCATCACACTCTGTCCCTCCTACTGGCGGCTTCCCCATGGAGCATTTGAGGAAACATAGGAAATACTCATTTAAGGGTTACAATGGAGATTGGTGGTTTACAGAGCCGACATATGTTCCCATATGTACTTTCTTTATTGAAAGATTACACCCCATCAGCTCATTTCCTGGTCAACCCAGGCAGGAACTAAAGGGTACCCAGACCCCATCAATAAAAGGGGCAAAGTTAAATTCACCCAAGAAATGGATGAAGCTGGGTGTGAAACTGCAGGCCCAGGATAGCTGCTACTTCCAGTGCTAAAGAGAGTGTTCTAGCTGCACTGGAGGTTGCTTCCCTCAGAGATGTCTTCCTGATACTTTCTTGAATAGGTGTATGTGAAGTTTTATCTGTGACGTTTCTTATACTCTAAGTTCCTTAAGGCTGGGACTGCGTGTATATGGTACCAGTGGGGGCTTGAGGAATTCAAGAGTGCCCCAGATGAATGGACGTGTTAGAGAGTGGACTTGCTTGGGTCGGGACACTTAAGCTTAATGCCCACTGGGCGTCAGACTCGTGCGGTGTGTCTGTTAGATTGGTGAGTGGAAATTCTCTCTTCCCACGGGGCTGAGAAGCCTCCTGGAGAGAACTCAACCTAGAGGAAGAAGAACCAGGCAGGGCACACTTGAGAAGGACACAGTGGAAAGGCCTTCTCCCTCATTTATCTCTGGCCCTGGGCCTCCCTCGGACAGATGACTAAGGTCTGTGGTGAGCAGGCAGCTGGCGGTGGGTCTGACGGAGGTGACCAAGGAGCATGGTTTCCAGCCCTCTTGAGAGCATATGAAGCCCCCCACCCATGCCTTTATAACCCTTGTGCCGCTCTGAGCACCCAGGGACCTCTCAGAGGCAGCATCCACTTAGACGTGGCGGCAGGGTCTGGGCGAGACAGTGGGGCTCTCTGGGCCACAGGTGTGTGCAGCAGCGTGGCGCTGCCCAGGGGAAGTGGTGCCCAGGGAAGTAGACGTGCAGCTCAGAGGGTGGATTTTGGCCCAAGTCACGGGCGGTGTGGTCACGAGGGTGAGATTCAACTCTCCTGTACTTTTCAACTGAGCGCCTTCCTAACGTTTGGAACATTGTTAAATCCTGATCTTTCCCCTTTTGGGCTGTCATTTAGTAGAATATTAGTTTCTTATCCCCTACTAATCTAGCTCCCTCAGTCTATTTCTCTATTTGGAAAGAACAGATTAACGCATTTTCAAGAAATCAATGTGCTAAATTGGGCCATCATGTTTATATACTCCATTTTTCCTTAAAGGCTTCGATATACTGAAAACAGTACTTTAATACCTGGTCATCCTGCCCCTCCCCCCCTTTTTAAAGGTAGCTACATTTTCAGCAAACCCCTTGTGGACAGGAAGCCTGGAAACATCCATGTTGGGATCTGCACGTGAACAGCACTGAGAGGATCATTTGAGTGCAGTAGGAAGTCTGGCAAATACTACATAATTTTTAGAAGCTAGAAATTCTGTCATTTGATGAGCTGAAGGCAGTTTCAACATTTTTGAATAAACACTGCAATTTGCCTATGGGGTAGACCCTTCTAAGTTTCAGGGAGAACTATCTCTTTGGTGGGGGCCCTTTCAGCTATGCAGAGGGAGGGAAGTTAATAATACCTTCATTTTTCTTGGGGAAGCTCCCACATGTACCAAAGAATGAAACGGAAGTACTTTAGACCGAGATTCTTAGTGCTGTGTTCTGAAAAGACAGCTAGCCATGTGTCCCCTCCGAGTTGGAGAGCTGCTCTATATAATTCTGTTTTGCTCTTATCTCTGCCCATGCCTGGTCTTCGAAAACACATTAGTGTTCTCACTGCGGCATCTACTCACAGAAGAAGGGAGCTAGGAGCTCCGACAGGGTGGATTGTCCCATCGGTGTAACTCTTGTGCTGTTACTTATTGTAGTTACTAAATTTACTGTTGGCTATTATGACTTTCTTTTGCAGGGTGCACTTGTAGGTGGCTTCTTGAGGAAGTTAGAGGTTTCCACTGTCAACCTGGGAAGAAGTTAATTCTAGAGCAAGAAGGCTGCTGGCATTGGATGGAGGTGTAGAAGGACTTTGTCCTTAATCTGGAGCCACAAGTGAAGAGGGGTTTGGGAGGCCACGGGCATAGAGATGCTTGGAGCATCCTGGTGAAGGCAGTGAGTTGGGCCCTGCCGTCTGAGCTAGGCTGGGAGATGAGCACGCACCCGCTAGCTGCTCTATACATGCTGAATGAGACAGCCCCAGACAGGGCCTTTAGAGTGGCCAGCTCCAAAAGAATGTAGTTACTTTTTGGGGAGACTTATGCTTCCCTAAACCTGTGCTATCTTGTTAACATTACAGTTGTGCAGTGGGGAATTGGAAAACACAAGACCCTCACCCCAAAGTTGGAATGATGTCATCAGCAGCAGAGACCGTGAGGAAGAGGCAGCTGTGTCTGGCCAGACAAGGGGGTCTAACAGGAAGAGCTTGGAGAATTTACTGGGAATTTGCTAGAGGGATTTATATAAATGGGGCTTATGCTCTAATAATTTAGGTATAAAAACAATAACTTTGATTTGTGGTCAAAGGTTGGTGAGGATGTGGATTCCTGGTTTCCGTGGGGATCCCCATAAATCTGCATAAGACATTATTTTTCTTTATAAAAATCAAAATCAATTACATTAGTATGTGGGATTCATGCCAGGGTTCTGGAATGGAAAATGCAGAAAGTACTCTTGGGACCAGAAAGACAAAGGTTGGGAGGGGTTAGGGCTGATGTGTGCAGAGTCAACCCTATGCGAGTGTAGGTGAGGGAAAACAAGTGTGTTCCGTACACTCACGTGCTGGAGGGTGATAGGGCTGGCTCTCTGTCCCTCTGCTTTACTGCCAGCCATTGTTCCTGGGCCGGGAGAGCTGCAGGGCTGGCCACAGGCTTTTTAAAACAGAAAAGAGAACCCAATCGTGTGGCATTCTTCAAGATGGCATTTGGTGAGAAATGAAGGGATGGAAGATGTGATAGTAGGAACAAGTTCATACACATTTTGCCTTTTCAGAGACTCTGGTAGGAGGGGCCAGTTAGAAATACAAATAATGGGTTTCTAAACTTAGCACTGAACTTGGAGCATTAAGGTCAGATTTTAGTCCAAAGTGAGACTCCAATTCCCTGTGACCTTGAGGAGGACCCTGCCCCCTCTGGACCTCCGTTTCCGCTCAGTGAAATGAGGGGTCATGCTTAGCACCTGCTTCTTTCCAGTTGTGATGTTCTAGGCCTCGGCGATGAGCTGTGCCTGAGATCTGGTCTCTTTCAAATTGAGATGCTCTGAGCGCTGCCCTTGGCTAGCACACGCTGAGGGCTTCAGTAGAGGAAGGCTGGCTTTCAGGAGCCCAAGCCTGACAAGTGAAAAGGCCTTCTGGCCCAGGCAGCCTGCAAGCTCGGTGGCCCTTTGTCTCTCCGTAGCGCCCCCTGCTGTTTCTGGGCATCATTTGTAGGTGTCCTCCTGGGTCACCAGCAGGAAGCCAGGAACCTATTACATAATGCAGAGAATTTATCTTAAGGGTGTCAGGATTGCAGGGTCACTTCTCCCTGCCCAACTCTGCGCAACAAATACATACTAAAATTCCAGTTATTCCCAATGGAAAACCAGAAAGGAACATAAAACAGCAGTGCTGTTATATTCCATTTCTTTGTCATTCCAAATCCAAAGCAGAGATAGGGCCCACAGGAAAGCACACAAAACGTGAAAGGAATAGAACTTTCTCTAGAAACAGAGCTTTTCTCATCAGCCCTTGGCCTTTGACAGCCTGTGTTCATATTATGTTCTGGTTTACAAGCAGCTGATGTGTGATTCCGGGCATAACAGTTATCTGTAATTGGAATCATCATAAAACAAATGCCCCCTGTATGGCAGAGACGGTAATCAACATCAGGAATGCTGTGGATACAGCAGTCGGGACCCATAAAATATGCAAGATTAATTTGCTGAACTTCATCCAGGCTTCCAGCAACGCCGTCACCTGGGACCAGAGAAACAGCAAATTCATTCTGAACCTCCACTCATTTCAAAAGATCAAGAGCGGCCTCCTTCATGTTACTGTCTTCTGCAGAGCACCCATCTCTGCCTTTGCAGATACTTTCTGGAAAAATCAAACAGACTGCTGAAATGGGCTGCGGAGGTGCCCCGGGGCTCCTCCTGGGTCCCAAGACTTCTTCCTTCCTTCCCCTCTCAGTAACTCTCATTTCCTCCTTCAGGTCTCTAGAGCCTCAGACTCAGAAAAATAGAAAATCCTGATTTTGATCAGCACACTGGAAACTCTCTGAAATACCAAGTCAAGGAATGAGAAGTGCCTGATGGCAAAACATGAGGATTTGAATTGGAAAGTGTAGACCCACTTGTAGTCTTGGCTCTGCTACCCGCTGCTGTGTCTTCCTGGATAAGTCACTGTCCTTCCTTGGGTCTTAGTCCCCCATTTTAAAAAGCAAACTTTGATTGCTAAAATTTCTTTTAGTTCTTCAATACTTGGGTTTTACAGGAAAGGCTGGGTAGACACTTTTAGGTTTCAACTTCCTCTGTTCAGTCTGGTCCATTACTTTCCTTTAACAATTTCTTATATACCAAAATATCGTTGATGCTTCTCTCCCCTTTTGTCTACTCTCTGTTCTCTTTGATCTTGAATATTGTTATGTCTTTTATTCCTTAACTGTCATCTTTAAAAAGTTTTGGGAGGAGTAGGTATCAATATATTTATTCAGTCCGCCATGTTTATCATGAAGTCTCCTGACATTTCGTCTTCCAAATATTAGGTGATACAGTAACCTAATTATTACAGATGAGGAAAAAGAGGCCCAGAGAGGTTAAGAAAATTGCCCAAAGCCACACAGCTAGTAAGTGGCAACAGAGGAATTTGAACGCAAGGCTACTTCTTAATAAAACCCGCGTTCTTAGCATCCGGGCTGTGCTGGCAACTGGGTTCATTTGTCAGTATTGTGAACTTGGCTCCTGTTTGTCCACTTCTGAGTACTGGTCAGTTCTTGGCACACTGACAACACCAAGATTCTGAGCTGAACAACTGCAGAAAGACATGGACCATGGCAAAGAGACCGAAGCGAAGTATGTGCCGACGGGCCTTGGATGGACTGCGTGCTGGCCTTTCCCCTGCGCGTCGCCACATGCACAAAGAGCTATGTCCTTCATCGTCATCTCACTTTCTGCATATAAAATATGTGCCCCACTCTACTGCGGTGGCCAGAATCACGGCAGGAAGACAGTGTCAGGTTTTCTTTTAAGCACATTCTTCTTTACCGTCGTTTTTTAAATTGAAATTTCTATTGAGGTACTTACAGATTCACATGCAGTTGTAAGAAATAGTACAGAGAGACCCTCCTGTGAACCCTTTGCTCAGTTTCCCCTGATGGTAACGTTCTGCACTTTACTAATTTTTTTAACTACCTTCCACTCCTGTATACTCCTTGTGTAGTTACAATGGCCGATGTGTTCCTGGGGTGAATGGAAATTTGGGGTTTCTGTCTCTCTCACTGTTTTCAACACTCTGGGGAAATCCTCCTTTTGATGATGACTTGATGACTGTTGGTGGTGTCAGCAAACCTGATTTTAAAAAAATTTTTTTATTTTGTTTTAGAGACAGTGTCTCGCTCTGTTGCCCAGGCTGGTATGCAGTGATGCAATCATAGCTCACTGCAGCCTCAAACTCCTGGGCTCAAGCAATCCTTCCCCCTTAGCCTCCCAAGTAGCTGGGACTACAGGCCATGCCACCACACCTGACTAATTTTTCTTGTTTTTTTTTTTTAGAGATGGGGGTCTTGCTATGTTGCCCAGGCTAGTCTTGAACTCTTGGCCTTAAGCAATCCTCCCGCCTTGGCTTCCCAAAGTGCTAGGCTTACAGGCATGAGCCACCAGCCTGGCAGCATTAGCAACTCTTGATCTCAACTCTTCCTCTAATTGTCTGGCATCTTCTCAATTCATTGTTTCCACCCTTTTCCATCAGAAAGAAATAATATCTATTTCATAATATAATATAATAATATCTTTTCTATACTTAGTAGTATTAAGAATTAGTAATGCCAAGTACTGCTTAGTAGAAGACATTGATTTTATTTGTTTTATTTAACAGACACTACCAGACACCATTCTAAGTACTTTATAAATATTAATTCATTTAATCCTTACAGCAACTCTACGAGGAAGGCATCATTAGTATTTTTATTTTACAGGTGTGGCTATAAGGTACAGGGAGGTTAGATAACTTGCCCAAGGTCACACAGATAGTAAATGATGGAGGAGACAGGATGCAAACCCACCAGTCTGGCTCCAGATGTGTGCTCTTAACCACTTACACTACTCACTGAGAGTTGGATAGTTCACCTCCTTTCCTTTCCTAATATTGACGTATTTCCCCAACACTGGCTCCTATCTCGCAGGCTGTAAATGTTTTCTCATACTTGACCCTTGAAAACACACCTCCCACACGCTGTCCTCTGTCTCTGCCTCCCACCCCATCTCTCTTTCCTGGGCCCCTTTGTACAAGCCTTGGAAGACTCTCCTGCAACTGCTGTCTCCACTTCCTCATCCAGTTCACTCCTGGGCCCACTGCGGTCAGAGCTTCTGTCTCAGCCACTCAGCAGAAACTACTGCGGCATTATCAAAACAGTCATTTCCTTTTATTGCTCCATATATCGATATGGTTAATTATATTAACACATTTCCTAATATGGAACCATTCTGGCACTGACATCCATTTTTATTCTTTAAACTCAGGGCTGGATTCCATTTGCTAATATTTTATTTATGACTTTGGTTAGTATCAGATGGACAGACTATTTCCTTAAAATTCAGGGGGAACATAGGAAGTTCTTTTCAGTTCATTTAATTTTCTTGTTAATTTATAGGGGTCAGTTTCTTTGTACAAATAGTTTTGCTCTCTATGTAGTTCATGCCTATCCCCATGGATGTCTTTAATTTACCAATTAAAAGGGAAATAAATGTGCTTTCTAATTATCACTGAATAGTCACGTAAAGCAATATTTTCATACTGTGGTATGAATTAAGAAAGCTAGAATAATCTGATTGGCTTTTACACAGGTTTGTTTTTTGAGGAGGGGCTCAGGAAACACAAATTGGTAGGAAGAACATTCTCTCTTGAAAGAAGGCAAAGAGTAATAATGATAGTAGTGATGTAAAGTAAAAGACCCAGGGCATTTACATATTTTAAGGACTTACACGGTGGTGGTTAGTCATTGGCCAACCATATCGTTAATGCATGTGTCACTTACAGAATGTCAAGTCTGTGCGGGCAGGACTCTTGGATTATGGTGATTAGTATTGCTGTTATTATCCCCATTTTACAGATGAGGAAACTGAGGCTCACAGAGGTGAAGTAACTTGCTCGGGTTCCGGTTCTGATTAAACGCAGCGTGAAACAGGCACCCACAGTACTGTCAGGCCCCTTTCCTCCCCACACTCCTCAGGCCTCTGCTGCTTCCGCCAGGTGGAGTGATCTGCACTACGCAACATCTTTGCACACGCTGCTTCTTTTCTCGGGAATGTCACAGCTCTCTTCGCCTGCCTGTCTTCCATTTGCCCTTTGAGGCTTATTTAAGTCTTGCCTTTTCCTTCTTCCTTTCGCCACTCCTCTCACCCCTCCCCGGGCGGGGTAGGGGCCCTTCTTCCCGGCACCCTGTGCTCATTTCTCTCATGGCGCCTGGCCCACGGGAGCTTCTCCAGGTCCTTTCCCATCTCCTGCTCCAGGCAGGGCACTTGCTTGTTTCCCACTAGGGACAAAGGTCACCGGACCTGCCAGAGTGCTGGATGAGTAAATGCCGAGAGTCTCCTGCTGGTTCCTCCACAGCGTGGCCTGGCCCGTGACTGGTGGTGGCTGCTGAACTCTCCCCTCCACCGTGGGGCAGGGTTGGGCTGCTGGGCCCGTGGATCCGCAGCCTCTTCCCGCTGACCATTCTCAGCCTCTGGGGAGCCGCCGTTGTTTCAAAAGCAGCACACCCCTTCCGAAGGAAACTTCATCTAGCTCACTTGTTCAGAGATTGCTAAGCTGCAGAACTCGTTGAACAGGAGGCTGAAAGCGGCGAGAACAGAATCAGGCAGAGGTCAAAACCACCCAAATTTGGGGCTCCACAGCACTAGGAATTGATATGAATAAATGAAAATCCCTTCTCTGGAGTTTCTGACTAGTTCTCAAAGAGAAATCATATTCAATCTTTTTCTCCACTGTGATAAATACCATGGCATTCAACTTGGTCAGAATAATCCAGCTCATCTGTATTTCCAGAGGATACATAACTGATCAGGAGATTTTCTTTTCTTTTAGAAACAAATATTTCTTTCTGTGGGGAAATAAATGGAAAAAAATCCAGAAAAATGTATCCTGCTATTAGCTCCAGAGATATACAATTTCTAAGAAGATTCTTACCCATGGTATAGCAAGAACAGAGGAGAAAAAGCCTTGTTTGTGTATAAAAATAGAACACGGTTGTGTTTCTCTCTTCTGTATGCAGATCTCTGTAAGGTTTTGCTATTAATCTGCTATAAAATCCCAGCCCTTCCCAAGACTGAACCAGCAGGTCAGGATGACACAGATGCTGCGGTTGCCAGTGCACCGGATCGCTGTCTTCCGAAAGCACGCATGTTCACGTGAGAGAGGCCGCCTTTGCTCACTAGTCCACCTCTCCGCGAAGGCCAGGACGGTGTCTGTCGGGGCCCCAACCAAATTCTCACACTGCGCGCTGACCGGGCACCTAGTCAGAGCCCAGTGTTATATGTTAATTGAATGAGTAAATAAGTGACTACTGCATTCACCCCTCCAAGACCTCACATTGTGACTAGCCCCTGTGTCAATTTTGTATACTCATGCTCCTGGAATCTTACCCATTCTTTCAGCCCAGCCCAGCTACAGTACCACCTTCTTCCTGACATACAAGAATTGTGAGAGTACCAAGGACAGAGTATCTCACTCCGCCTTGGATCACCAGAAAGCCTTTGTGGAGGAGGTGCTGTCAGAGCTGAGTCCAGGTGGATAAAGAGGAAGGAGAGAGAGAGCGAGCAAGTGAGCACGACAGAGAGAAAGAGAAGGCTCCCTAGGAGGAAGGAGGACACTTCTCCAGGGGAAGCAGCTCAGGTGAGGGGAAGGCATGCCCACACTCTGGTTGGCCTCTCCCAAAGTCCAGGAGGTCAGAGCAATGACTCATCTCCTCTGCAATTCCCCGATTGAAGAAGGGTCTCTCTGCTCTCACTTGTCAACATACCAGGGCATCAGAGTCTCTGACCTCAGAGTCCCCCTGCTCTGAGTGCCAGGAGCATCCATCAGGCTCTGCCCTGGCATGCCTATCGATCCCAGCCAGCCCCACATTCCACGGTAGCTGGGAAGCACCTACTGTCCCCTCCTCTGATGGCCCAGTACACAGTACAGCATCACAGGGCTCAATAGTACTTTCTTGGATAGATGAATACCTGAAACTTGGAGGTGAAGTCATTACCACACTTCCCATCTAAGCTGTAGTAGATTGTTTCTTCATTCTCAGAACTCTCAGTGGAAGGATGATTTGGGTCATTTCCACCCCCACTAAATATTCAGAGAGTGAATGATCATCTATTGTTCCTGTTTTTGTCAGAGTAGTTAAACATGCCATGACATGAGGGGATAACCTCTTGTCCAAGCTGCCACCAGGTGCTAAATAGAGTGGCGCAGCTCTGCAATCCGGATCTCATTAGGATAAAGAGAATTAGCCTGGTCCCAGGGATGTAGGAGAAAAATGAATGGCAAGATTAGGTGTCAACTCCAGATTCAGGGACAACTACAATGAGCACAGGAATTTGAATCAACTGTGAAGAAAGACCAAGGGGCATGGTCAATAATGAGAGTTTCCCACCCGACACGCTGTAGAAGGACAGGCAGTACCCAAGAACATGGCGGGGGGGAACCACTATTTTGAAATTCTTGCCAAGTCTGTTGGTATAAAGGGAAATTTGAATGAGCCAATGCTCAGAGGTGGTGTACCCCTTCCTTTCTAATCACAGGGAGGCTCTGGCGCGACTTAATGGCTCTATAACTAGATATACTAGGTTAGTTTTTTAATGGCTGAAGAAGGTTGAGATGTTAGGACAAATTTCATTTTGAGAGATAATGGACTTGAACTTGTGGCCTGCTTCAGGGATTTTGGCAGGTGCTGAGCACTGCCCCTTCTCCAGGTACCAGCTGCTTGCCCATTTGCTGCTCCAGGTTATTAATATCTCTTGCCTCAGTTACTGTCTTAGTCTCCTATGGCCTCTGGTTTCTCTTCTTGCTCCCTCTCTAATCTGTGTCCCGTAGTTTCCACCATGAGCTTCCCAAACTCAAAATCTGACAACTTTCTTCTCAGGTTAATGCCTCCCAGTCACTGCCAGAGGAAAATCTGCATTCTCTGATGTCGGGGGCCTGGCCCCACACGTCCTTGTCCATGTTTCCCTTCCATTGCTACCTCATCCTCTGTCCACCTTGAACTCGTTCCCCAGGGAAGCTATACTGTTCTCTGCTCCTTTGCCTATGCCTGTCATTTTCTCCCTTATGACCACTTACCCTTCCTTCCTCTAGCATATTGGAGTTTTTTGTCCTCCATAACTCTGGTTGTCACCTCCCTTTTGAAGACCTCCTATTGGGAGAGTTAGCCACCTGTCCTGTGTTCTCATAACACCTGGATAAGTCCCATCAGACCATTTTCCTCATCGTGTTTAATTATTTGCTCCCTTCACTACCCAGTGGTGCCAGTGTGGGCAGGGACTGTGTTTGATTTCGTGCTACAGGATTCTCAGATGTTCGCAGAGTACATGGGACGTAGGAGGAGATAAGGTCTGCTGTCTCCATGCGTTTCCCTCCCCCAATGGATTTTTTAAACATTTATTTATCAATGTTTTAGGTGTAATTTATACAATAAAATGTATGCATTTTCAATGTAAAAATTTTGAAAAAATGCATACACTGATATAATCCTCACTCCAGTTAAGATATAGAATGTTTTAATCATTCCAGAAAGTTCCCTCAGGTCCTTTGCAGTCAACTGGTTGTTCCTCTTACCAGACAAATATCAGCCTGTTATCTATCATTAAGGGGTTAGTTTTGCCAGTTCTAGGACATGGTATAAATGAAATCACACAGTATGTGTATTCTTTTGTGTCTTTCTTCTTATATTCGGCATGCTATTTATGAGGTCATCTATGCTATGTGTATCAGTAGTTTTTTGTGTTTTCTTTTTTTCTTTTTTTTTGGCTGAGTAGTATTCCGTTGCATAAATACGGGTTCAGTATCCCTTATCTGAAATGCTTGGGACCGGAAGTGTTTCAGATTTTGGAATTTTGGGATATTTTCAAACACATGAGATATCTTGGGGTTAGACCCCAAGTCTAAAGTTGAAATTCATTTATGTTTCATATACACCTTGTACACAAAGACCAAAGGTAATTTTATACAATACTTTTTAATAATTTTGTACCCAAAACAAAGTTTGTGTGCAATGAACCATCAGAAAGCAAAGGTGTCACTATCTCAGCCACCCATGTGGATAATCTGTGGTTGTTTGGCACCACCATCATTCCTGACTCTGAATTTATATGCTACTGATGAGCAATAATTTTCTTACATTTATTTACTCATAAATACTTGACCCTAAAAAATATGACATACCATTAACAATGTGAAAAAAGAATATGTTCAGGATAACTAATCAACAGAGTAGCTCCACCAGAATACCCTACCTGCATCAGCTGTTAAACAACAGCCACGACAAATAACAACAGGCTTTCAGTTTCTACCTATAATGCTGTGTTTTGATTAAAAGTTCACTGTACACTGTAATTTATTGTTTTATTTTTTTAGGTAAGAAGAAGTATCAGAAGCAGTTGAGGGATCAGGAAGTGGGTCCTCTAGGAATGAGGAGGCATTTGGCTAGATGGCTTTTTTGAATAGCTGAGAGGGTCTTTTTCTCTTGCGGATGCTGAAAAACTGTATTTTACACCGGTATTTTGACTGTGACCCAACACGTGAAGTCATATGTGGAATTTACTACTGTGGCATCATGTTGGCACTCAAAAAGTTTAGACAGACTCAGATTTTGGAGCATTTCAGATTTCGTATTTTTGGATTAGGGATTATCAGCCTGTATATTGCAGTTTGTGTATCCATTCACCTGTTGATGGACATTCGGATTGCTTCCGGTTTAAGGCTATAATAAATAAAGCTGCTATAAATATAGTTATGGAAGTCTTTTGGTGGACATATATTTTCATATTTCTTAGGTAAAATACCTAAAGGAAGAATTGCAAGAAGAGAAACTAGAGGCCATAGGAGACCAAGACAATAATTAAGGCAAGAGATAATAGTCTAGAGTAATAGGTGATTGCTGGGTCATAGGGTATGTATATGTTTAACTTTCTAACAAGCAGCCAAATTTTTCCCTAAAGCGATTGTTTCATTTTACATGTCCTCCAGAAATATATGAGAGTTCCAGCTGCTCCACAACTTTGCCAGTATTTGATATTATCAGTTTTCTTAATTGTAGTCATTCAAGTTGGTGTGTAGTGGCATCTCATTGCAATTTTCCCATGTTATAAAAATCTTTTCATGTATTTATTGTCCGTTTGTATATCTTCTCTTTTGATGTATTTTCTTGAAATAATTTACCCATGTTTTATTAAATTGTCCTCTTATTAATGTTTTATGTCCTGTTTAAAATATTTTTGACTATCTCAAGGTCATGAGTATTTTGTCCCTTGTTTTCTTCCAGAAGTTTTATAGTGGTAGCTTTTAAGTTTATGTATATGATATTCATTTTGAATTAGTTTTTGTATATGGCAAAAGGTAAAGATCGAAGTTCATTTATTTCCCATATGAAAATCTAAATGTTCTAGCACCATTTTATAAAAGGACTATTTTTTCCCTATTGAATTACCTTGGCAGTTGTATAAAAAAAGCAATTTATCAAATATGTGCAGGTCTATTTCTGAACTGTCTACTCAGCTTCCCTGGTCTATGTGCCTGTCCTTTCACTAATACCACATTCTCATGATTATCTTGGCTTTATAGTAAGTCTCGAAATCTGATAGTGACAGTCCTCTAATTTTGTTTCTTCCTTTTCAAAATAGTTTTAGAATTCTGTGTTCTTTAAATTTGTATATAAACTTCAGACAAATCAGTTAGACAATTTTTAAAAAGTTTTGCTAAGATTTTGGTTGGGATTATATTGATTTATAGGTCAATTTATGTCAGAAATGAATTTTAGTCTTTAGAGTAGAGGTCTTACATGTCTTTTGTTGAACTTCTAAGAATTTTGTGTTTTTTTATGTGATCATAAATTGTATTGCATTTTAAAAATACATGTGTTAATTTAGAACAGTTTTAGATTTACGGAAGTATGGCAAAGATGGTACAAAGAGTTTCCATGTGCTTCACACCCAGTTTGCTCTACTATTAACATCTTGCATTAGTATGGTGTATTTGTTACAATTAATAAAATAATTGGATATGTCTCTGTTAACTGAAGTCCATGCTTTACCCAGATTTCATTGGTTTTACCTAATGTTCTTTGTCGGTTATGGGATTCGATCCAGGATACCACGTTACCTCCTTAGCTCCTCTTGCCTGTGACAGCTTCTCGGACTTACAGTTTTTTAATGTCTTTGACAGTTTTGATGAGCATTGAGCAAGTAATTTGTAGAATATCCCTCGATTGGGATTTGTCTGATGTTTTTCTTTTGATTAGACTGGGATTATGTATGCTTGGAAGGAAAACCATGGAGGTAATTTGCCATATTCATCACGTCTTATGAAGTGTACCTACAGTCGATGTGATTTATCATTGTAGATGTTGACCTTGATCACCTGGCTGAGGTAGTGTGTTTCAGGTTTCTCCACTGTCAAAATTACCCTTTTTTCCCATTCCCATACTGTACTCTAGCTCACTGTGCACTGGTCAGGAAATTGTCCTCAAGCAGATGACTGGGATAATCATGGGACTTGCCTCATGAGTTTCTCTTCCTTCAGGGCTCACAGAATTTTACTGCCTGTTAACTAATATCTGAAAACAATTGCCTCCTACATTTTGTCCAGTTTTACGATAGTTTTCAATGGGAGGCCTAATCCAGGGCCAATTACTCCATCACAGCTAGAAACAGAAGTCCCAATATTTTTTGTGTTAAACTCTTCTTACCTTTCACGGACCCCCTTAAATGCTGCGTCTTGTATGAAGTATTTCCTAATAACGGCAGCCACAGTTAAACTTTCTCCTTTACATGTTCATTGCATTTCGTACTTCTTTTATTACCATGAAACACGAATGGTGTTTTGGCTCTTTGACCTGGTTCTTTGAAAAATGCCATCATTGTATTACAGCTAAAGACTGGTCTCTTCTGGGATGACAGGACTAAGGAGGGACTATTACAGTTTCTGGGTTTACTCTTAAGATCAGTGACCAGCAGGATGCATTCCCAAACACTGTGTGTTTTTCTCCCCTACTAAAGGTAAGCTCCTTGAGAAAAAGACTACATTTTAAATCTATGTTTCCCCCTCATTATGCCTAGCATAGTGCCTGATGTGTTGATGATGACGATAATGGTGATGACGACGGTAACAATAACATCAAGCATTTATTGTGCACTTCCTATGTGCCAGGCACTAGGCTAAGCATTTTGTTTAATGAACAAACATTTATGTGGCATTTACCATGTGCTGTGCATTATTCTAAGCACTAACAAATATTACCTCATGTGCATGTATTATCTCATTTAAACCACACAAGTACCTTATGAAGGGACCTCTTATTATCTCTATTTTAAAGATGAGGAAACTGAGGCTTAAGAAAATTGGAAAACTTTCTCAAATGTTCACATATCTAATATGTAGCAGAGTAGAGCTAGTAAGAAATCATCAGATATTTGTTAAATTACATAAAATTTATAGCTTCCACTTGGTAATATTTTATTTCATCGTTACGGGGAGTGGTATTTTGCCAGTGGACATAATGTGTATCCACCCTGCAGGGCTTGGTCTGGTAGTTCCAGCTGGCTGCATACCATATCCTGAACCAGGCATTAGTGCCAGGATTGAAAATTTATGGAAAAGGAAGCCCTGTGGAGATTAATAGCCACCCTTCCACAAGCTTCCATTTGATGTGAGTTATGGTTGTGTGGCTGGACCCAGAATCACAAAGGCCCAATTCTTACTGATTGTTTGCAATCATTGCTTCCAAATTAGATTGCAGGCAAAACAGCAGACTTTTGAAATGACCAGGAAAAATGTGCTTCTCCAGGAAGATGGATCAGGTAGTGAGTAGGTAGTACTCGCACTTTAATTCAGGTTTTATGAAGTTGTAAAATTCAATAAGACATTTTACCTTGATGTATCAATAAAATCTAAGCACAATATTTTTTCAAAGAACTTCATCTCTTTCCTGCCAGTGGGGCAAAAGGAGGGGGGAAAAACTCCTGTGGTCAAAGCAAACACTGCTGAGCTTTGTGTTGAAGCAGAGAACACAGCAACATCTTTCATGTAGCATCAGGCCTTCCCATTCTCTACCAGTGAGAGATAATAACATTTTTGCACAGTAGAAGGATGATCTTTCCATTTTCCTGTAAATTGCTATTTTTTCTAAATGCTGAAGGATTTTTAAAGGAAGCTTAGCTGATTTCCAGGGCTCTGAGAAATGATTGCACTTGCTTCCTGCAAGTGCCATTTCCAATGAATTCATCCAGTCCCTGGTCCCTGCTCTGTGGGGAGATGCATCGCAGTGTCACGTTGATTCTGGAAGTACCAGGGACTCTGGCAACCCCTCTCCAGCATGTCCAGCGTAGGCTATTGATTAGGTATAACATGATGCTGCTGCACTTCATATACCTAAACTAAGGTGTCGATGCATCCTTTATGCTTAATGTCATGACAACAATCAGAGTAAGAAAGTCATGGTGTATACACTCAACTGCTGGTCCAAAGACTGACATTGGCATCAAGATGAAGAAATTTCACAGGAAACACAATTTAGAGAATCAAATTCCCAGTGAATCTACTATTTAGACAATGAATTGAACTATGACCAGTATTGGTTAGGAGCCAGGGGAGGTGGTATAAGGCATAAGGCACTTGGCATCTGCTTTCCTGTTTATCTTGTTCCTGTGTTCCTTGAGTTTTCCTGGTGATTTCAAATGCCAAGTCATTGGATACTTTATTTGGGAATTCTGCAATGAAGTTGGATATCAACAAAAGTGAATAGCCCACAATAAAGCGTCTTTATTATTAACTGTTATGCATTTCCTGTGAATCCATTACAGTAATATTTTAATTGAGCCTAAATATTTACTAAAATATCTGGCAATACAAATTTACATTAATGCAAGATCAAGTTTGGGAATCATTTAAATTTTTTAAAAAATCACAGTGTTTTTTTCTGTAGGAAATAAAAAAATGTTCTATACACCTACTTTTTGAATCAAGGACAAATTATTAGTCCATGAATAATGCAAGTAATAATTATATTCCAAGTTCATATTATGGCCAACAAAATGAGGCAAAAGGCGCATGAAGTATCTCAACATCCTAAGAATAAACAACTATAAATCATTTTTAATGTAACTTGTATATTGTTCATTCTTTAGAAAAACACCAGGTTGGCTTTTTGGACTGGAAATTATTCCCCAGATATGATACAAAATGTGCTCTAATTCCTGTCTAAATTGGGAAGTATGTAGCAGGTGTGACAAGATGACAAGTGGGCATAGAGTTAGGGACTTAAGTACTGATCCGAGAGGTGCCTCTCACTTGCTGTGTGACTGGTGGAAGCCACCTGGCCTCTCAGGGTCTTGATGCCTGTTCCTGTAACAAGAGGGCTCCAGGCACCGCATTATTTCATTTAATACTCACAAGAATTTTGTAAGATTGTGTTGGTCCCAGTTTACAGAAGAGGGAATTGAAGCTTACAGAGTTCAAATGGTCTGTTCAAAGGTGTGTTGTATTTTTGCACCCATAGGCATAGAGAAAATGTGCTCTTCATGTTGATTCCAGGCACCAAAAGCCAATGTACGCAGGTTGGGAAGTCTAACCCTGTCCTAGACACCCACGTACAAGAGCAAATCTGTCAGAATCCAGCCAATTCTGGTCTTTTCTATAGTCCTTGGGTGGGGTTTTAAAATAAATTCTCTGACAGAAATTGCATGGGGAAGGATTTCTAATGAAACTACTCGGAGGCACCGCGTGTGTGAGATGACTGTAAATGCTGTTTGGCATCGTTTAAATTGAATTGGGAATGTGCTGAATTGGGGACTGACTAAAATGTTAAAGCACTTTGCTTGAATTGTATTCAAGGACAGAGTTGAAATAAAAAGTGTAAAGCCAGCTGCAAAGGAGGAAGACATCAGGCCGCCTGCATCAGCTGATGGCGTCCTGCCCTGCTCGGCTCAGCCTGGCAGCTGTCCTGTCCCAGCGGGCAGCTGCAGTGAGGACAGGCGAAGGTCTGGAGGGGCAGCCTCGGGACACAGAGAACCTGCAGGGGCGGCACGTTGTTGCCATGAGCTGGGAATTGCCCCACCAACCAGAATGAATATTTCTCTCGCCATGTCATCTTTTAGCAATTAATTGTATTTGTGAACAATATTGAGACGTGTGCTTTGTTACTCTGAACACCTCGTAAGCCTAAGACACAGCCAACGCAATTTTAATGGGCTCAGTCTGCAATGTCAGTGAAAACTCAGCTCAGGAAAAAAGATGTGAGACTTTTGATGTTTCCATGCAACTTGTAGTTTTGTCTTGATTAATTCATTTATTCATTTATTCAACAAATACTTTCTGAACACTCATTATTGTGTATAGAACTATTCTAGATGCTTGGAATACATCAGTGACCAAAACAAAGATCCCTGCTTTCATAGAAATTAAATTCCAGCAATTTACATAATTAAGTAGAAAGAGTACTAGCTTCAGAGCCAGCCAGCTCTGGGTTCTAAAATCAATTCCCCCACTTCTTAGCTATGTGACTTAATTTGCCTGAACCTCTTTTTTCTCATGGCTAAAATGTGGACCATAATTCCGGCTCACAGAAATTGTGTGAGACTTGGAACAAATAATGAAGCAGTGCTTTGTACCTGGAAGGTCCTAAAGAAATGCTACCACCATCTGCTTTTTCCTGGCAGGGGGCTTCCTTCCCAACACACGGCCCTGCTCTCTGCTGGGCACCAGCTAGCTCCATGCCCTGGGCTTTGCTCTGTGCCTGCTGTGCCGTAACACTTCATCCATCCTGTTCTCAGAGTCATATTTCTGGCTCTACCTGGCTAGAATCTAGCAAAAAGCAAGAATGAGTGCTATGGACGAAGTGTTGGTCCCCCCTCCTGGCCCCTGCTCCACTCATATGTTGAAATTCTAACCCCCAATATAATAGTATTAGAAGGTGGGGTGGGCCTTCGGGATGTAATTAGGTTTAGATGAAGTCATGAGGGTGGGGCCTCCATGATGGGATTGGTGCCCTTATAAGAAGAGGAGGATACCAGAACCCCCTCAGAGGAGGATATGGTGAAAAGGTGGCCATTCGCAAATGAGGAAGAGGGCTTCAGCCGACACTGAATCTGTCTGCACCTCAATCCTAGACTTTCCAGCTTCCAGAGCTGTGAGACATAAATTTTTGTTGTTTAAGCCAACCAGTGTATGGGATTTTGTTATAGCAGCCTGAGCTGAATAAGACAGTTTGATGTCATTTCATAAGAATGGCTGTTGGTGCTGATCTGTTAATTTTAATGGCTTGAGCACAGTGATCCCCCCAATAGTCACTTGGCATCTTAACAGGGATCATTGCAGCCACGTCTCACCTCCGAAGGCATCGCTCAGTGGGGAGGGACTTCAGGTCCTAGACGACCATAGAGGGTGCTCTCCGGTCACGTCATGCTATGTTTTCCAGTAGTGCCAAAAATTCTAATTCGCTTCTGAAATACCATTTCTAAGTATAAATCAAAACATCTGCCCCTTTGTACCTTTTTAACATTCTGAGAATTTCTTTCAATTTTTTTTTATTCTTTGAATTTTCGTTTTGTCTAAACTAAATTAAACAGAAACTAACAATGACTGTGGAATTTACTAATGACCTCCTGTGCAGCTTAATCAATAGAGGATTATACAGAATAAAACTTTTTGGGACTTTCAGGTACCATTGTGTGGTTTTCAGTTGAGAGATAGAGGAGGAGAATATTTTTCTTGTATTATATTTTAGTAATGTCTTACTGCTATGTTATATATTCGTGATAGGAAGTAGAAAATAAACAAAAATAAGAAAATGAATTTGTTTCCAATTTCAAGACCCTGTGATAAGTGCTATAATCATTTGGATAAATATTACAGGTACTAAAGATTGGTAATCTACTTTTTAATTTATCAACCTATTTTGTTTTCTCCTATCACTAGATACTGTTATATAACGCCATTTTAATGTCCTCATAGTACTCCATTATATGGATTTACCATAATTTAACCAACCTATCCTTCCCAGCCCAATTTTTTGCATTTATTCCTATACTTTTTGGGGTCATTATTAAAAAGATCGTGATGAGAATCTATACAGCTAAACCTATGATCTCACCCATTTTTATTTCTTTAGAGAAAGAAATGATGGGTACAACATTACAGCCAAAGTCTCATTAATTCATATATTCTCATTAATTAATATTAATATTTAGCAAAAATATTTTAAGCAGTTACTATGTTTTAGGCAGTAATAAGCATTGGAGAAAAGTTACGTGAACATGATGGAATGTGAAGTCCCCGTCCTCGCAAAGCTTACAGTCTCGTGAAGTTACCTAGTTGATACTCCCGCTGGCAGAGTGTGAGGGCATCTTTCACCATGGGCGAGCACCTCACATGAATTGCCTCCTTCCAAAACACCTTTCAAAGTGTTTCATATACATTTGTTGAATTCCAAAATAAAAATTTCCCGGTGTTTCAACACTGTCGTTTATAAAATGCGGTACTGAATTATGATCAGCCCATTGGGGTGACTGCTTGCAAAATGATGTCCTTTTACCAAAGTTCTTGAAAGTGAGCATGGACTCCTTAAAATCAATGAACTAGTGTTTTTATGCCTTGGCTTGACATATGTTTTATGCTCAAAATCTCACGCGTTCCTCATTTTAGCACCTCTTGTGTCTGGAGCAACCCAGACTTGGATGTTCTGTTTGAATGTCATTGCATTTGTGTCCAAACAAATTAGTGTCTGAAATGGCTCAACTGGAAATATGTTCCCACAGAGGCCAGCAGACTGGACAAGATGGCTTTGAAATGCCTTCTAGCCCTACTTCTTTCTCCTTTGTCATTTTAAAAAGAGAAAAGGGTCTTCAGAAAGAACAAAATCTGTTAGAACTCAGATAAAAATTATTCTAAATCATTAACAAAGAAAGAAATCTATCTTCCCTCAACACAAAGAGATCCTAAAATGTCATACTCAAATCTGCAACATGGAAAATCTGAACCATTGAAAATCATGCATTAACTATGGTTATAAGATAATCATCTCATCTCGACAGCTAAAAATACACAAGGACAGTCAGAAATATTGCCATTTTTTATATCCAGTGAAATTGCTTCATTTTTACTCCACAAAGAAAAAGGCTCCTTTGAACACTGAACAATATTAAATTCGCTGTTAACTCTCATTATGCCACATTCTGTCGAAACGTCAGTATTTCCCCTGCCTCTGCCAGATCCATCCCTGGGCAAGGTGCCTCTGGCTGCATGGCTCCCAGAGTCCTCACATCCCTGCTCCTCATCTTGGGTAACTCCAGCCCACCCCTCCTGGGATCCAAGTCCTTCCTTCTCTCTTTCAGTCTCTCACAGCCCATAAACACCCCTTCCTGCCCATCCATGCTTATTTAAAGGTGCCAGTAGTACATGATTGAGTTCACGACAGTCTCCTGAATAAGACTTTTGTGTTGAGAGAATAGAGACAAACACATTTTTCTGATGCTTTTAAGTAAGGCTTTGGGCAAAAGGCACTGACATAGAAATGAAGAGGTGTGAAGACTGTAGCCTCCGCGTCAGAAGTTAGACTAGCGAGGCAGGGAGAAGTGACCCACCAAAGGATCATTTAATTTGGCAAAATGACAGAAGCCTTCATAGTAGTTACTACAACATGTTCTCAGGTAGGAGCCTGATATTGTGGGGAACTATAAACATTTATTTCCCTGAAACCTCTAAATCACTTTTACTTAAATTAGAGCCAATTACCTTCAAAATACTCCCGGGGTGATGTTTTTCTATAAGGTTGCTTAAATCCAGACCAGTAGGTTGCACACATTAATGAGATTAAAAACTTCTAGGGACCTTGCTGAAATGCAGAGTCCCAGGCCCTACTTACTATCAACCTTATTCAGGAGGTCTGGGCTGGCACCCAGGTAATTCTGGTGGCTCTCGGTAGGGATACATGCCTAGACCTGGTACATGGCATCAGATACATTATAGAGAAAGCTGGACTCATGTTTGGTGAAATGTGAGGGTTTGGAAATCAGGTAGGATTATACATAGTGGTCTTTAAGTTGTGCGATTGGGTGAGTGTTTAGACAAAAGAAGGAAAATAACTTTCTCCATATTCCATGACCAAATAGGGGACATCTCATCACACAGGAGGGGACAGTTTTTGTTCTGATCTTATCAAGTATCTCAGACAATTAAAAGCATACAAGTTTCAAGTATGTTAAATATGACAGGAACAAGTGAATGGGAAATGAGTTACAGATATTGGAAGATTTTGGTGCTTAGCATGAATTTTTACTTACCTAGAATTCTTACTGAAAAGAGAGTCTCAGGGCTGATTGATAATGTATGTAAATTACAGTGTAAAGACATTGCTTCATTTCTAGGTGCTCTCACCCATTCTGAATCTTTTTAAGGGGCTTCCATCATCTATAGGATAAAATCCAAACTCTCCAGTCTAGCGTATCGAAGCATTAATAATCAAGCCCTGTCTACCTGCCGAGGTGCCTTCCTGGCCCCAGCTCCTCAGGCCCTCCCCAGTGCTCTGTGCTGTGGTCCCATCCACTGGGAAATCCCCCAAACGCACTCTCCTGGAGGACACACCTTGCCCTCTCGCACCCACTCATCCACTCTGTGCTCCCATCTGAGCCCTGCTCCATAGCAACCGTCGTCATTTCCCAGACCGCAGCTCTAGAGCTACCTCCTCTTTGAACACTTTTCTGATCCTCTCGGTCGCCTTCAGTGACTATCTGAGTTTTTTAATGGTTCTACAGCATCCTAAACCCACTCTGTGACGGTTCCCAGGGCAGATGACTGCACACCGTCATTTACGTGTCTGTCTCCCCTTGTTAGACGGCCGAGGACAACTCACATGGGTGGTGGCATCACAGGGCTTGGACTTGGGCAGATATTGACTAAGTAGCTGATGAATATTTTTAATGTGAAATACCCAAATCATCAAGTTTCTTGGGTGGGCTTACATGATGGTCATAGAGCCAACATTTTAAACCTTGTCCCTTTTCTAATAATATTCTCTGGAATGAGGAAGGATTATGTGGAAAAAGTCCCTCTTCACTTCGCCAGAGCAATTTGTGGCTTTCCCAGTTTTAGTGCAGGTTCTTGGGGTGAGTTCGCTCTGGCCCCTAATTGTTGCGCCCGGTGTCTGGTCGCCAGCCACCATATGCTTTCAGAGGCTGGGGCTTGGGAGGTACAGATGGGTTGGATGAACACCTCTATCACTTTTCAAAATTCTTATTCTTGACTTAAAATTATTAATTTTAAAAGTCCTGCACTTACAATCCTGTTATGAATTTGATATTTATATCTATCTATTGAAGACTTGAATAAACCTTTTTTTCTTTCAGTGAACAAAATGGGATTACTCAGTTAGCCCAGATTGAATTCCGTTGTTTTACAAATCAGTTTTTTCAATCCTATCCAGAAATGAAAGGGCTGGCTTAGCCCCCGCTGTCACAGACCCTCCCTGTGAGCAGCATCTGACAGGGTCTGGCCGGGCCCCAGGAGATTGGAAAAATATGGTGGAGTTGTAACATTTTAATGGCCCAAACTCAGCAACCTCATATGTTTTTTACCTCAAAGAAACTCTAGGATGAAAGCTTGTTTAACGAAAGTTACAGACAAACCAAAAACACCCTATTATTCCATATTCCATGCAGATAAATTTTATTCACTAATTTATGTTCATTGATTTAAATATCGATTGTGGTGCTCTTAGTGTGAAGGGTTGTGCTGGATCTTGGCATGTGGAGCTGACTGTCCCCAGCCTCACGGGAAGACACATGAGTAAGTAGTTATAGGGCCATGTGGGGTTCTGAGCTCTGGGAAGAGTGCGGCACTGGGTACCATGGGGACAAAACAGGGAACAAGGGACTCTGCTGGGGAAGGTAAGGACAGCCTCCTGAAAGAAGTAGTGTGGCCAGGCCAGAAAGCACAACAGCGGGTGGGCAGGAGGAAATGGCTGCTGAAAGACTTGGAGAGTACATCTTAGCTGGAAATCCCCAAACTGGTCAGTCTGGCAAGAGCAGAGGGTGCAGATGTGAGGGTGGAGGCCAGAGACTCTAAAATGGGAGGCCCAGTCCTAGATCTGCAGGGCCTTGCCTGCCAGGGTAGTAATGACCCCCAGGAGATGGACTTGTTGTAGACTTCTGCTTCTATTGTGGCTTATCTCCACACGAGCACACAAGGACATGACCACACAGTAGACAAAACACTAGAGCAGATGGGTAATAAAAACGAGACTACAATTATACTATCATGCATTTAAAATAGTCCCATACCAAATTAACTGATTTGATCATTATTTTATGCCCCCATTAATATGTTCCTGCCACATGCCTCAGAGGAAGATTACCCCAGCAGCACCCCGAACGCTGCGGTTTCCCCAGTCTTTCCCTGCAGCACAGCTAAAGCAGATGAACGTGTTTCTGATTGCCAGACATCTCTGTTCCCTGCACACAGACAAGCTTCCTTCAGCCCTCTGTGTCGTGCTGTCATCCCACCGTATTTGACACTGTCTGTTGGGTGCGGATTTTGCCGTGGTGGGTTCTTTAACAGGCCTTGCTGTAGCTTTTTATCTGAAAGAAAGGGCTGTAAGAATTCAATGGATTATTTATTAAACAGCCGGTCTTGCTTCGAGAGACTTTTTTCTTTCTTTTGAGCGTTTAATAATGATTCTCCTCTTGGATGCTCTCTGCATAAAATAAGTTAAACTATTGAAGAAATGATTTAACTATTTTAGAACTAATACATTTTAGAAATTTGATTTGAGGTAAAGTAGATTTTTATTAACAGAGGGCAAATCTCATTTTCTGTAAGTTTTCCTACTGGGAGGATAAATCCAAGAGACAGACGTGGAGAGTGCGACTTAGGTGATCACAGCTCAGGCTCAATGTCCTGTTCATGAAACCCAGAAGGCTTCCTTGCCTTCTGACCCCAGAAAGAAACAAGGAAGGCCCAGGGAAAGGTTTATGTAAGGGAATATTCCTCATATGTGACTTTTGTTCAGGTTCATATTTAAATGAGCAGATATGTACCAGTTATTGTCCATAATATTAGATATTAGTAACACGCATTGAGCATAGGGACTGTGTGAAGGATCTCACAGGTGACATGGCCTGTGATGGGTTCCTAACAACAACAGCAACAATGGCACAATGGAAACTGTATATTTATTACAAGAAACCACAAAGTACTGATGTAGAATTCCAGCACTAAAATAATAATGTGTGGTAATTATCAGGGCTAGAAATTATATTTATATTTATGATTGTATAAAATATATACAATTATATATATATGATTTTATAATATATAATATATGTGGTATATATTATATAGCATCTGCTATAAAATCAGCTCTCTTTCAGGATGTCACAGGGAATTGTTTCCATCATTTCACAAAGGATGGAAAAAAACAGGAAGACATTTAGGAATAAGCTACCTAGGAAATTACAGAGCTCATTGAGAATTATAGCTTTTGTAAAAAGAAAATAAAATAGAGTCAAGTCATTGCACTTTTTCAATACTGAATGCATAAGGTGGTTGTTTTCAGAAGTAAGGTGTTTTTCTTAAGCTAAATACTTCCAACACCCAGATTAAAATGGAGAAAGCTTTTAATTATCTTGTAGTCAACATCTAGATGCAATATTTTGGAAAAAGAGCATGCTATTCAGACAAAAACTTTCCTTGATGTCATTTTCTTTTTCTTTTTTCCCCTTCAGCTTTATTGAGGTATAATTGACAAATACAAATTGTATACATTCAAGATGTACAAAATGATGACTTAATACATGTAATATATATATACATTGTGTAATGATCACCACAATCAAATTAATGAACATATTCTTTACCACACATAGTTGCCCTATTGTGTGTGTATGTGTGTGTGTGTGTGTGTGTGTGTATGAATGTGGTGAGAATACTTAAGATCAACTATCTTAGCAAATTTTAAGTAAATAATAGATTAATATTAACTGTAGTCACTATGCTATATATTAGATCCCCAGAACTTTTACATCTTATAACTGAAAGTTTATACCCAACGACTAGCATCTTCTCATTTCCCTCACACTTCAGCCCCTGGCACCCACCATTCTATTCTCTGCTTCTTTAAGTTTGACTATTTCAAATTCCATATGTAACTAAGATCATTCCATATATAAGTGAGATCATGCAATATCTGGCTTATTTCACTTAGCATAATGTCCTTCAGTTTCATCCATGTCATTGCAAATGACAGGATTTTCTTCTTTTTATGGCTAAATAATATTCTATTGTGTGTATACACCACATTTTCTTTATCCATTCATTCATCGATGGACACTTGCATGTCTTTGTTCAAATGTCTTATTGTTGTTTACATATCTTGACTCTTGTGAACAGTGCTCCAATAAACATGGGGGCTGCAGATATCTTTTCGAGATACTGGGATATATTCCTAGAAGTGGATTGTCAGAGCATATGGTAGTTCTATTTTTAATTTTTTGAGGAATCTTCATACTGTTTTCCATAATGGCTGTACCAATTTACAAACCCCACCCACAGTGTACAAGGGCTTCTTTTTCTCTACATCCTTGACAACGCTATCTTTTGACTTTTTATAATAGTCATTCTAATAGGAGTGAGTAGGAGTGAGGTAACATCTCATTGTGGTTTTGATTTGCATTTCCGTGATGATTAGTAATTTGAGCACCTTTTAATATACATGTTGGCCATTTTTCTGTCTTGAGAAATATCTATTCGGGTCTTTTGCCTATTTGTTAATGGGATCTTTTTTTTTTTTGCTATCGAGTTGTAATGCCTAATCTATTTTGGATATTAACCCCTTATCAGATATATGGTTTGCAGATATGTGGTATGTAAATATGTCATTTCTTTCAATATCCTTCTCATCATCATGTGTCTATTTTAGGTGGTAAGAATACTAGCAAGACCTTTTCAGTTATAATCCTGTGCTTTCTGCCTACTTCTGCTTTACTCCAGCTGATGATTCAGAGTATATTATTCCATAAAAAGAAGCTGGGTTAGACATGTCATGGCTATATACATCAGTTCCTACCTTCATCGGGACTCTCTTTTTGCCCTTGAAAATGTCAGGCACTCTTTTGCCTCAGGGCCTTTGCACTTGCCATTACCTCTCCTTGGAATGCTCTCAGCCCAGCTACCTACGTAATTCCCTTCCTTATCAACTTCAGGCATCTTATTAAAACTGCAACCCCCAGCACCTGCTATTTCATCTCTATGATTTACTTTCCTCTGCAGCACTTACATACCTGTGACATATTTTATGTTTTCTTTATTAGTTCATTATCAGTTTTCCCCCTACTAAATGTAAGCTTTATTAGTGTAGGGATTTTTGTTGGTTTTATTCCCCACTGTCTCTGCAGCATATGGAACCATGAGTGGTACATAGTAAGAATAGAGTCAAATTTCATTGAACATATGGTAAATAAATATGTATTATGAATAGTAAGCCCCAAATTGCATATGCACTCGTTAGAAGTGTTTTCCATGAGTGCAGGACTGAGCTTTGTGCCTTACAGAGCCCCCGTGTCTCAGAGAGGGCCTGCTACATCACAGGTGTTCAGTGTGTAGTTATGGAGTGGGTGGATAGATCGGGGCTCATTAATAAAACTATTGGGAAGTTTACTAGGTTTTTAAAGAGAGGAAAGGAAGAAAGAGAAAGAACACAAGAAAGAGAGAACAAGTATTGATATTTCAGAGCTCACTCCCATTTCACATTGGTTTTTACAAAGATCATATATAGTTTATTATGTGAAGGCTATGATTTCAAATAAAGTTTTCAGTTCTCCCCAAAATAAAGGAAAATTGTGAGTAAATATAGCTGATCATGAAAACTCATATTGACTCTCCATCAGCTGCCTTTTTAGTTCAGTATCGGTCACTCCAAAGTAAGGAAACGTGTTTGATGGCGTGTCTCATAAGTCTTGGCTGTACCAATCATATTCTCCTGTCTATAGACATACTGGATTCACGTATAATCTAACAACCATTACTCAGCAGAGAAAACAAGATTACACTTGCCCAATGCATTCCTTGTGGATCCAGGGACAAAACAGACGCTTGAGCTTTACCATGAATCCGTCATCACCTAGGAGGGTGCCGAAAGGTGGCAAAGTGTAAGGCAGATTTTCATGATGAACAGGACGCTGACGTTGGAAGTGCCTGTTTATTACAGAAATGGGAAAGCTTCAAAGTTATTCTCTCTGCTGGTTGGGAACCAGAGCTAAACAGAGAGAGGAAAATTGCCTTTGATTGAAGCTTGTGGCCAGCAGCCACTGGCAAGCTCCAAAAGCAGAAATAGACATTATGAGATACAGAGGATCACTGTTGGACCCAGAGTCTGCTTTAAATATTTTAAAGCACATTTTTGAACATGGAGAAATGTTAGAAACACCATAAAGTCTTAGACTTTAGAAATTGGGCTCTTACATGTTTAAGCAATCAAAAGTATTCAGGTACAAGAAGGTGGAAAACACAGTTACCTGAAAAGGATAGTTAAATAAAAAATGGAAGGAAATTATGGTGGCAAAATATTAAGCTTAGCCAGCAAATAATTATTTGGAAGAAGAAATCTTGAGGTTAGTTCAGGAAAAATGGACAATTTAGCCCATTCCAGGCTGCAGATAGGGCCTTGGGGTTCGTTGTATTATTGTGAAAGTGATCACTGGCATTAGCTTCTGGTCCACTTCTAATCGGGGAAGACTACTTCCTGCCCCCTTGATGACAAGGGTGAGCCTGTGATTTTCTTTGGCTGATGAAATAGAAGTGGAAGTGACATATGGCATTTCTTAGGAAAAGCTTTTAAGTGCCATCAGGAGATTTTTCCCTCTCTCTTTTCTCCTCTCCCATGAGACCAGGATATTCCAGGTGGGACTATTACTCAGTCCAGGTCCCCAAATGATGAGAACTTATAGTAGAGTCATAGCCAATTCATATGGACATAAGTGTGTCAGTGAGTCAAATTTTGCTTTTGCAGGAAACTAATGTTGGGAGTCTTTTGTTACTGTTGCACACCTGAGCCTCAGCTGATTATTATCATCTTCATATTTGTGGAGGGTATTGAGAAAATGATCTGGTTTTCTCAGAGAAGTGATGACATGACTTACAGACAGCAGAGAGTTCTAAGGATTCAAAGTTTCTCTAAGTGAAAAGGGAATGCTTATACACTGTTGGTAGGAGTGTAAATTAGTGCGGTCTCTGTGGAAAAGAGTAGATTTCTCAAAGAACTAAAAATAGAACTACCGCTTGATCCAGCAATTCTACTCCTGGGCATCTACGTAAAGGAAAAGAAATCATTATAGCAAAAAATAGTTGCACTCATGTGTTTATTGCAGCACTATTCACAATATCAAAGATAAGGAATCAGCCTGTATATGTCCATCAACAGATAATTGGGTAAAGAAAATGTGATATATGAAACACTATTCAGCCATAAAAAAGAATGAAATCATGTCTTTCACAGCAACAAAACAATGGAACTGGAGGCCCTGACTTTAAGTGAAACAACTCAGTGACAGAGAGTCAAATACCATGTGTCCTCACTTATAAGTGGGAGCTAAATGACGTGTGCACATGGGCACAGAGTGTGGCATAATAGACACTGAAGACTCAGAAGGGTGCGAGGGTGGGAGAAAGTGAGGGATGAGAAATTATTTAATAGGTACAATGTACATTATTTGTGTGACGGTCACACTAAAAGCCCAGACTTCACTACTACCCAATGTATCTATGTAGCAAACTGCACTTGTAAATCTTTAATTTGCGTATATGCATATATATAAAACTCACAAAGTTTCCCCACGTGTGGCGCCACCTCAGAATTACCCCGGAGCTTGTGAAACATGAAGCGTGCATGTTCCCAGGCCTCAGCTTAGAGTCGGTGAGTCTGAATCTTTGAGGGTAGGACTGTGAAACCGCGTGTTCCTGGGCTCCTCGGGCAATCCTTGTACAACCCAAAATCTGAGAACTGCTGACCGAGATGTTGGCCTAAGATCAGAGCGCAAGAGCAGAGAGGCATGAACAAGAAATTGGAAAACTTATCTTTGGAAGTCTTGAGATGAAATCCTGGCTCTGCCACTCATTAGCTTTGGGATCCTGAGCTAGTTCTTTGGTTTGAGAACTCAGATTTCTCCTGGCTTTCATGGTTTTGATGACAGCCATCCCACCTCCCTCCCAAGGCTGTTGTGATCTAACCACTCAAAAGTGCTTTGTAAATTGAAAAACATTTTGCATATCAAGATATCGTCAGTCTTGTCAAGATGGGGTGGGGAGGCCCAAGGGTCGAATTGAAATGGAAATCAGCAGCGCGACATTGGAAAGCAGGCTCAGTCTCATCAATGCTAAGTTCATTTCGCCTTTTAATCACCAGTAGAAAATGAATTAGGGATTATTCAAGTCTGAGAGATGGCTTAGTGTCTAGAGCCCATCAGGTTTAAGCTGCAGAACTGAGAAGGCAGGCACCTCCCTGCTGTTTCCTTTGAGAATCCCAGATACCTGGAGAATCCAGGAAGGGAGAACCTGCCACGTTGTTATCAGACATCTCAATAATCAATGGATAAAAGCTCCTCCAATCTCCTCCCCATCCTTGTTAAGATGGGGCATTTATTGAGTGCTCATAAGGTGCTAGACATTGGACTAAGCATTTTAACTGAGGCTTTGCAAATACCTCAAAAGAAAGGTATTTTCAGCCCACTTTTACAGATGAAGAAACTGAAGCTTAGTGAGGTAGAGCTGTTTGTCAAAAGTGACCCCTTTAATAAGTGAGAGCAGCAGGATTTGAATTGAACCAAGTTTTTGCTTGACTTCAGAGTCTTTCTTCTCAGTCCCTGCGCCTCACCCTCTCTGCAAAGTGGGTACAGTTACTGTGGATGAAAACATAAGCAAATATTGCTTTTACAATCAGAAAAAATAAAAGTGATATTTGAAACTCATCACTCAAACACCAGGGCATTCTACCTAACTAGAATAATCAGAAACTATAGTAGAGTAAATTAAAAACCCCAGTAATTCATATATGCCATCTTCTTACCCTACATTTAAAAAAATACTGAACACAGAAATGCATGGGTAATTGTCTCTAGATTTGAGTAAAAGAAGTGAAAAGATATAGAAATTATTGTAGTCCTCAAGATGTTTTATATCCCTTTTAAAATGGGCATCCTGTGTGTTCTTAAAATGCTTTCCTTGATTCGTTCATCACTATAGCCCAAGGTAATTCCTTAAGTGAGGCGCGCCAAAGAAAAAGGTCCTTACGCTCAGGAGAGTAAAAAACTCCCATTTATATTTTAAAATTGCAATGTGCTGAATTATGGTAAAGTACTTTAATACCTGATTATCTGTTATATTGTATACCTAATACAGCACCAGGGGAAAGGAAGTGGCTCTGGCAATAAAAACTCCTCACATGCTAATGTATTAAAATACAATTAATAAAATACGACTCTCCTTTACATGATTTAATGATCCTTAGGTTTTGGACCATCCTTTTTCCACCAAAGCTCACATGGCTCTACATCTTTAAAAGCCACGTAAAACAAAGCTAATGTACAACGTAGGCTGCCGTGTGGGTAGCCTGCATTGTCAGAACAGATGGGGCGCATAAAGAGCATAAGGCCAAGTGTCAGCTTTATAGGACTTTAAAATGAATCCCAAACCGTAATGGATGGTGGCAGTTTGAGTTCCTGGAATTACTTAAGAATTCATTTAACCATTTTATTAGGCATTTTCTTAGGCATATTTCAGAGCATGCAGAAATCGCTTTTCTTTTCTTCTGTTTGCCTCTCTTTCTCCCTTCCCCTTCTTTCCTTCCTCTCCCTCCTTCCCTCCCTTTGGGTTTTCCTCCTCTTCTTCCTTCCTTCCTTTTATTTTTACCAGTGGAGGGGGGGGAAAAAAAAACCCCATGATTTTTTAGGCAACTCTTATAGCAAAGATAAAATTCACCTATAAAAATAATTAATCCCTTGCTCAGAATAAATAGTAAATTAAAAAACTTCTGAGTTCCCACTGCTGCTTTTTAGAAAAGAACATCATAGATTTGTTACTCCTTTAACCATCATCTGTTGAGCACCTGCTGTGTGCTAAGCTGCATGTGCTTTCTCCTCATATCCAACGAGGAGGGAGGCGGAGCACTCCAGAGCAGGGGAAAGTGCTCAGGGACCTTGCGTTGGTGAACTCCGATGTCACCACTCCTGTCCCAGGGCCTCCCCTGCTGACGGGGTGAGGCGAGAGCAAGCCCCTCACGGCCAAGGCAGCTAAGGGTTCCCTTCCTTTCGATTTTATTTAGGTTCATTCCTAACCCCTCTGCAAGGTGATGTTCCTCATCTGAACGTTGCTGAACCTGAATAATGCTCGAAATTGATAACCTAGCCACTTGTCCTCTCTGGGCTGGTACCTGGTCAGCCAAGAGCTGCTGGAGAAAATGACGTCACCTGGCAAGTTGGTGCCATTATAAATCCATGACCTCAGCCTCAACTGCACCTTCAATGTAGACCTGTCTTGGCGTTTCCAGTTCTCCTGGTATCCTCAGGACACCTCTAAATTTCCCTCTATCCCCTTCATCTTCGTAGCAGATGACCTTCTCTTAAAGAGAGTTGAAGGCCTGGGAGAGGAGTTTCCATCCTGAAAGCCTCTTTGCCTTCTTCCTTTTCTATCCCACTTGTTCTCTAAATCCTCTCCCTTCCATCTTCTCAGGAGCCAGATGCTACTAATTATTCACACTCTCTTCTGTATCATCAGTACGACCTGTCTGCTTGATCTTCCTGACAGCACACAGGCACGCTGTGGTGTCTCCCGTATTCAAAACGACTCTCCCTGAATGCTCGTCCAGCCTTCCCCTAGTTCGCTGCAGCACTGAGTAATGGACAGTGATTTTGTTGAGATGTCTAATGCAAGCTGGGATTGGAGGAAAACATGTGTCTGAAAGACACAGCCTTAGTAACTCCTGTTAAGACATGTAAGACTCCATGGACTGAGATTTATATAAGACGTTTGTTAATATTTACTGAAACAACCCTTCTATTCCTATAACTGATGTTGACAAGCTTACCAAATCAAATAATTGAAGGCTGCTAGAAGTTGACCTTCATGTTAAGCATGTCTTTCTCCATTTCTCCCCCATGGCAAATGTTTCAATAGAAAGTGTTCATTTGATCATGGGGAAAGGGTAAGAATTTAAGCTAAAGAATGAGCAAGAAAATCTAATGTCAGAGTGCATAGTGGGGCCAGCTTGGACTCAGAAGATCTGAGGGATAGAATTCTTTGAAACTAATTTCCAGTGGGCCAGTGAAATTGCTGTTTGTTCCCCCTCTCTGGCCCGTCTTAAAAGCTTATAGTTAATTTCGTTAAAATAGCTCTAGTGAAGACAAATAAATATATATGGAAAGAAACAAAGAAAGACAAATCTGAGCACAAAAACAAAACCGCTGCTGATTATTTGGGACAATCATGGGATACATTGTGACAGTGTCTACGTATATACCCATGCTATCCCATACTTCAGAAGCTGTGGCTTTCAGCCCTGCTCGAGTTCAGGGGTGTCATATGCGCAAAGCCCACATCCTAGAACTCAGTTGCCAAAACCCTTGCCCAGCCCCTCTCCATACATCTGCCGCTGGGAGCCAGTGGCACATGGAGAAGACAGATGTCTATAATTTGAGGCTGTGTTCCCATTCCACATAGGGGAATCAGCTTTTTTTCAGCTATCAATATCAAAAGCAGAATAAATGGCTTCATAACACTTTTACTATTGCTAATAGTCATAATAAATCTGGATTTTATATTGACCTCTGTTCCAAAGCACTTCACAAGCATAAAGAGAAATATAAACTTCCCACAAAAATTGCTTTATACAGTCAAAAGCCATTTCCTGTGAAATGAAAGGTATTTGCTATTTAACAGCCCACAGATACATTAGACAACGATTTAAGGCAGAGGTATCCAATTGTAACCAAAGGCAGAATTGATTTAGGCAGAATGCAATTACCTCAAACGTTCCTGTTTTCCATTTTGCATCTCATGTGAAGGGGCATTAAGAAGAGTCCAATTAGTACGCTACTCTATGTTTGGGTTCCATCCTCTTTTGGGGGTAGATCCGAGCAGGCAGGTGCCAGTCCCTAGGCAGGAGAGCTATTTCCTTGACCTGAGGGCCCAGCCTGCCGAGGTGAACCAAGAAGCAATGTCCCCATTACTAAAGAAACACGACACTTCTATCAAAACTGAAGGTGTCTCTCTTCCACTTCAAGTCTTACTTTGCAAATTTTTCTCTTTGGTTTTATCCTGCCTTGCTGCTAAGTCAATTTAGAGGCTCAATTAGTTTGACTGTCTTTCCCTCTTCCAATTCCTAGCTTCTCCTGAAGTAATCCCTTTAAATGTGGGCTAAAGCAGCATCCTCATTTAACACTTTTCAACAGTACCTGAAAGACAGTTCTAACTGGGAAATCGTTCCCTGCATTCTTCGTTTTGGAGAGGCTTGTCATCTACTATCAAAGCCTCTGAGAATTCCTGTGCTAGATACTTCTTGAACTTTGTCCGATTCAGCATTTCCCAAACTAATGTGAGGACATTCTTTTTCTTCCTTTTGTGAAACAAATATTAACATCTCACAAAACTTGCGCTCCAAGAAACACTCTTTGAAAAAATGCTGTTTTATAGAGTGTGTCACAGATTTAGTTATAACTACTTGCAGGTTTTCTCATTTATAGAATGAAAATATTAGACTAGAAGCTTTCTGAGACCCCCGTCAGCTCCAAAACAACACACTTATACTGCTGGAGGGCATCATCCTCAAGGTGACCCCGAATCTATAAAATAGCAACATTATTCTCAGCCTATACCTTCCAGCAGAGCTTCCCTCAATATTCCAGGTGTTTTCTGCCCACTAAAGAACTGGAATGTTACTGTTAATAAAACCTAGGATTTATTGGGGGAAAGATTCTATTAGCTGGAAAACATGGAACCAGAATTCCCCAGAGGAGAGTATTTCCTTCACCTTCTCTCCCCTAGATTGTAATTCATTGGAGCTCTGGATATTAGCACTAGACTCCATATAACTACCTAAAATAGTTTTAATGTGCAGCCTGAAATAATAGTGGATATGGAGCTAGAATTCTCATTTTGATCCTTAGATGTCACTAAAAAACAAAACCTCTGACTTTGGTACATAAGAAATTAGCACATCAAAAGGGTATTTTGAGCCCAATAGAAGAATGTAAGAGGCATCCCAATTTTTCCTTTAGATCTCTAGATTATTTCAACACATGCATTCTAAGGATTATTTGGGGAATCTAGACAGATCTTTCAGTCAAGGATAATGGAAGAGTTTGGGCCAGGAAGATCGGGGGTAGAACAGCTCCTACTCCCTGAAATATGAGAACCATGTCTTTTTTCTCTCCTTTCTTACCTGGAGTTTGGCACTGATACTGAATAGGTGAGGAATTTACTAAAGGGTACACAAAAAAGGAAATACCTTGGGACTATCCATTCATTCAACAAGAATGTATTGGGTACCTTTGGCAGGCCAAGTGGTTGGTGCTGGAGCTGGAGAGGTGGGCACAAACAGGTTGGCTCCCTGTCTTGTGGGTTGGGAGTATGGTGAGGGAGATGGGCAGTATCACATAACCGCATTGCTGACTCTGACTTCCAACCAAGATAAGGTCTCTGAAGGGAAGACACATGTTTCCAAGATAGCACATATTCAAAGAACCTACCTAGACCAACAGGTCGGGGGGTGGGGTGGGTGGCTCTCTGAAGAAGTGATATTTGAGATCTGAAGGATGAGAAGGAACCAAATGGGGCTAGGGAGAAAGGGTGAAACATTCCAGGGAGGGGGATGTGCAAAGGCCCCGTGCCACACAGGGCAAAGTGAATTCAACAATCTGAAAGCAGGCCGGTGGTTCATTGTGTAGAGACAGTGAAGGGAAAAATAGCACAAGACTTTCCTGGAGGGGCCAAGAGGGAGTTGGCTCATGCAGGGCCCTCAAGCCCTTGGGGAGAGTTTGGACTCTGTCCTAAGAACAATAGAAAACCATTGCAGGATTTCAAGTGGGTGTGTGATTCAGATTTTTCTTTAAAAGATAGTCAGCCAGCTATGGAGGAAGCGTGTTCTAGAAGATGAGAATGGAATCAGGCAGTCTAGTTTGGAGGCTTTGCAGTTGTCCGGGTGAGAGCTGGTCATGGCCAAGGGCTGGAGAACGTTTACATCCTAAATTGTCAACACTGATTGATATATAGATCAGGTATGTGGGGAGAAGTAGAGAAAAGTGTCAAAGCTGACTCCTAAAATGATGCCTTCAGTGAAGCACTTACTGATCTATATAATGGTTTGTAGAGGATTTGTTGTAACCAGATCAATATAGAAGTTACAGAAATAGAACCAGTAGGTGCTCTGCCCAGATTCCCTCCAATCCCTTTTACCATTTGTGTGTATCCAAATCCTCCTGCTTCCAACTTCTGTGTCCAGTTTCTGTGTGATTTTGCCTCTAATGACATGGTTTCTCTCCCAGGACAGCCTGTAGCTAATGCTAGTCTTGCAAGGGAGCAAGAAGGCCCAGCTCCTTGGCTTCCAGTGGGGACAAGCCAAGGTAGAGTTTGTATTCCAGAGTTGCTCCCTGAGGGATAGGCTAGAGATGGGATTTTTGCCTTAAATGATGCCCTTGCTTGAATTTTTGTCCTTCCTGTCCTCTTTGCTCTCATTGGTTCTCCTAGAAGCCCCTCTTTAATAAATCACCTGTACCTCAATTCTCATCTCAGAGTCTGCTTCTAGGATTCCTTTAAGAAAGTTACTGTGATCATAAAGCAAAATACGTATATTAGTCAGAGTTCTCCAGAGAAATAGGACAGAGAGAGAGAGAGAGGAGAGAGAAAGAAAGGAGGGGGAGAGAAATTTATCGTAAGGAATTAGGTGATATGATTATAAAGACTGAGAAGTCTGAAGACCTGCAGTTGACAAGCTGGAGACCAGGAGAGCCAATGCGTAGTTCCCATGTGGGTCTGAAGGCCTGAGAACGAGATCAGATGGTGTAAGTTCCAGTCCAAAAGTCAGCAGCTCATGACCCAAGAAGAGCTGCTGTTTCAGTCTGAGTCCAAAGGCTGGAAAAGACCAGAGTTTCAGCTCAAGCAGTCAGACAGGAAGAGTGGAAGAGTTCCTTCTTACTCAACTTTTTTATGTTACTGAGGTCCTCAATTGATTGGATGAAGCCCACCCGCATTAGGAAGGGTAGTCTGCTTTATTCAGTTTACTGACTCAAATGTCAGTCTCATCCAGGAACACTTTCACAGACACACCCAGCATACTGCTTGACTACATGTCTGTGCTCTCCGTGGCCCTGTAAAGTTGACACATGAAATTAACCATCACAACATCAAAAATTTTTTTTCTGATGTGATTTATTTTTGAACAAAGAAGTTTTCACTCTGATAGCATATCCTTAATTTACTTATTTTTTCAATTAATTTAACATATGCTTACTCAGTATCAATCACGTACCACTGTGATAGAGCTCAGGACTATAGCCATGAATAAGATAGACTAACGCCAAGAGCTTCACAAGAGCAAGATAGACTAACACCAAGAGCAGTGAACTGTAATCAGCATGGTGAGTGCCTCGATGCTCAGAATAAAAGTCCCAGAGACTTTTGGTGGGAAATCCAATAGGATAGAGGCACAGATTTCTCAAATAGGACACACAGAGATTCTGTGAATGATTAAGAACTCCCTGAGTTGTGAATGGTATTCTGGGCAAAATCAACAGCATGAACCAAAATAAAATGAAATGAAGGGTGTGTTCTGGTCACACAGTTCTTGGAGTTAGAAATTAGGAGAGAGGACAGAGGGTAGCTGTTAGGGAAACTGGAAAAACAGGAAAAAGATAGATAGAGGAAGTTCTTATACTCCGGGCTGAGGAAAGAAGCACCTATTGCAATTTCTTCATTCAGTGCCCATGGCAGATATTACTAACCGATTATAGGGATATTTACTACTGAGTCCAGAAGTCTCAACCCAGAAATCTATTGTCAATGACTTGGGATCGCCACTTGAACTGAAGCCTATTGGCCATTTCTACTGTAGACAACCAGGGATGATCGTTGTTTTTTAAGTAATATTGGTATACGATTTACCATGTTTTAGTAGGTTCCCAGTGACCGGAGGATTGATGGTAGAGGAGAAAAGGAATAAGGCAGAACAGTGTGGAATAATCTCTAGCAGTTCTGTTGTTTAATCATTGAGCTACTATCATTGTGTTTATGTATAATGCTTCATTTAGACTTCCTTACAGCATCAGCGAGATAGTTATTATTATTATCCCGACTTTATAGGTAAGGAAACTGAGCTTCATTGAGTTTAAGTAATTTGGCCCTGGTCAGATTGGCTGTGAATGGCAGAGCTGGAACTTGAGTTTTGCAAGGCTGGGAATTGTCTGGCCCTTGGTCACTTTTCTGGCCTCATTTCACACCTCTTCTGTCTCTCTTTGTGTTCTAGCCACACTAGACTTTTTTTCTTCCAGTATACTTTCCCTTACCACAGGACCTTTGCAGAAATGTACATTTCTCTTTGACTGAAACACCGTTTCTTCTCTCTTCACCTTTTTAATCCTTTCTCACCTAAGACATCACTTCTTCAAGGAAGCCTTCCTTGAAGGCTTTTTATTGCAGGACTCTTTTCATTTCTTCTCCCTCAGTAATAACACATTTACTTATGTTATTATTTGTTTAATGTCTATATCCCCTAATAGTCTAAGTCCCATGAGAGCAGGGACTGTGGCTGTTTCACTGACTGCTGCATCCCAAGATCACCAGAAATGATTCAGGGGTACGGTATGTATTTATTAAATCAGTCACGTCAAATTGTCCTCATTTTAAAGTTAACCAATATACCTCCAATTCTAGTAAGAAGATAAAAGGGAGGATCAGCAAATGGTTACAGAGTCACGGGCCTGGGCAAGAAGAGCAAATACATTGGGTAAATTATATTGATTTTCCTTTGTTCTAGAAAAACCATAATCAACTGGATGCTCCCGGCAGCCCATAAATACAGGAAAAGCACTATTACTCTCAGGTGCCAAAAGATAAGCTTTCTGGGATATTATTAAAAGCATTTGATTATGTTGGATCTCCTTAGGAAACTATCAGACAAATTAAATCATGTCCATTAATTAAATAAAATGAAAAGGGAAAGAAACACTGGGCAGTTCTTAGGCAAAAAGCACAAAGCTAAATTTTCTAATTCAGGAATAAAAACAGGCAACACAAGTCTATACAACAAGAAGGAGCAACCAAAGAGAACCAGAACAGGTGCTTCATAAAATACTTAACTCCTTCTTTTATCCACCCTGTCAGGATATCAACATGCCCCTCCAGTATTTTCCATTGCAGTTTTTCAACCTGAAAGGTAAAAATACAAGTGTTGTGTGGCTATATTAAAAATTTCATATTCAAATATGCAAAACTAACCTTAAAATATCTTTAAAGCAGCTTAGAAAATATTCTCTTGTGGTTCTGTCTCTGAAATACAGTATCTATTTGGGCAATAGGTTTTGCTCATCAGAAAAGGTGTATCAAATGTGGTATTTTTAAGAGTTAATATTTTAACTATTTTGCAGAGTCATATATGCTCATTGTAAACATTTCAATGATACAAATATATAAAAGTTAAAAACGAATTTTCCTCCACATGTCCCTGTGCCACCTCAAATCTTACTCCCTGTGGATGTAACCCTACAGATTACCATTGTTAAAAGTTTGCTCTGATCCTCACATTTATGGTCAATTGATTTTTGACAAGGATGCCAAGATAATTCAATGGGGAAAGAATAATCTGTTCAGTGATTGGTGCTGAGACAACTGAATATCCTCATGCAAAGGAATAAAGGTGGACCTCTTCCTCACAAATGTATATAAATAAACTCAAAGTTGATTATAGACCTAAATGTAAGAGCAAAAATGATAAAACTCTTAGAAGGAAATGTAAGAGTAATTCTTTGTGACCTTAGGTTAAGAAAAGCTTTCTTTAATATGATAGCAAAAGCACAGGTAGATATAAGAGAAAAAGACTATTTGTGCTTCATCAAAATTAAAACATTTTGTACTTCAAAGGATAGTATCAAGAGAGTAAAAAGATAACCCATAGACTGGGAGAAAATATTTACAATTCACATATCTGAAAAGGGACTTGTATCTAGAATACATTAAAAAAACCTCTTACTACTCAATAGTAAAGAGACAAATAACCCAATTAAAGAATGGGCAAAGAATCCGAATAGACATTTCACCAAAGAAGATATAGAAATGGCCAGAAAGTACATGAGAAAATGCTCAGCATCATTGGCCATTCGGAAAAGCAAATCAAAACCACAATGACATATTACTTCATGCCTACTAGGATGGCTGTAATCAAAAAGGCAGATAACAGCAAACGTTAATGAAGGCGTGAAGAAATTGGAACGCTCATACACTGCTGGTGAAAACGTAAAATGGTGCAGCCATTTTGGAAAGCAATCTAGCAGTTCCTCAAAAGTCAGTGGAGGTACTATATGACTCAACTGTTTCACGTGTAGGTATATATCCAAAAGGAATGAAAACATATCTCCATGCAAGAACTTGCACACCATGTTCACAGAAGCATTTTTTATAATAGCCAAAAAGTGGAAATAATCCAAATTCCATCAACTGATGAATGGATTCACAAAAAGTGGTATATTCATTCAATGGAATATTATAGAGGCATACATGAGAATATAGTATAATACATGCTACAACATACATGAACCTTGAAAACATTAAGCTAAGTGAAAAAATTCAGTTACAAAAAACTGCACATTGTATGATTTCATTTGTATGAAATGTACAGAATAGGAAAATCTGTAAAGACAGAAATCGAATTAGTGATTACCTAGGACTGAGGGGAAGAATTGAGGGAAAATGGAAAGTGATTGCTAATGGGTATAAGTTTCTTTTTAGGATAATAAAAATGTTCTGAGATTGATTATAGTGATGATTGCACAACTCTGTGAAAATAAAAACCATGAATCAGACACATTAAATGGGTAAATTACATGATATGTGAATTATATCTCAATAAGGCTGTTGCAAAAGTAGAAAAGAGTTTGCTATGTGTATATATATATACACACACATGCACACACACACGTTTCTTTTTGTTGTTGTTGTTTGTTGTTATAAGGGTACAGATGTTTAGGTTATGTATGTTGCCCTTGCCCCCCCTTCCCCCCAAGTCCCAGTTTCAAGTGTGTCCATCTCTTGGGTGGTGCGCATTGCACTCTTTGACACACACACATATTTCTATGCTGTACACATAGAGAGTACATTTCTATGTGTATGTTTTAGCACAAAGTTGGAGCAATGCATAATAATTAATGTTCTCCAATTTCTTCTTAATCCACTAATATGTTTGAAGAAATTTTCATGTAGGTAAATTTTCTTTCAAATTTTGCACTGAATTTCCTAGAAGGATGTAAAGGATGTACAATAGTTCATTTAGTCATTTCTCTGCTGTTGGCTGTTTGTTTTGTTTTGATTTTTTACAACAAAAAGTAATATCATAGCCATCATTCCAAATATGTATTTAAGCACATGTACAGGGACTTCTGTAGGCTAGATTACCACCATGAAATTTGCCTGGTCAAAGGATATGTGCACTACTAATTTGGGCAGACGCTGCCAAATTCAAGAATGGCCTTAAGGTGGCTTCAGTTCAGTGTCTCATGTTTTCTCTGTGAGCATCTTGCAGTTAGCATCAGCTGTTTCCAGGATCCTCAAACACCTCCAGCAATAGAACTTCGCTGCTGTTCATATTTAATATAGACTATAAATTTAGTTGGACGTAAGAGCAGCCAATGTTCAGCATTGCAAAGTTTAGCTGATGTTCATTTTAACACTTTTGAAAGTAGTGTTTCATCTTGCTGTAATTTTAATGTGTGCCTCTAAAAGCATGTGCTGGAAACTTAATCTCCAGTGCAACAATTAGGCAGGGCCTAACGAGAGGTGATTAGGCCATGAGGGCTCTGTCCTTATGATTGGCAAATGTTGTTACCACGAGAGTGGGTTCATTATTATGAGAGTGGGTTCTTATAAAAGGATGAATTCAACCTTCTTTTGCTCGTTTTCTCTCTTGCCCTTCCTATCATGGGACGATATATCAAGAAGGCCCTTGCCAGATGCCAGCACCTTGATATTGGACTTCGTAGCCTTCAGAACTGTGAAAATAAATTTCTTTTTTTTGTAGGTTACCCAGTCTCTGGTAGTCTGTTACAGTAGCACAAAATGAACTAGACATACCTGCTTTAATGTTTGCCCTGTGGTAAGAAAAAATGAAGTTAGCACATCATGTTATGTTTTTTTAGATAAATTTTATTGTATATATTCAAGGTATACAACACAATGTTATGGGATATATATAGATAGTAAAATGGTTACTAACCTGAAGCAAACTAACATATACATCATCTTAAATTCTTTAAAATAGTATGACTATGGAAAATTAAAAGTATAACATCATCTCGTGGGGTTTTTGATGTACGTAATATATCTGACAATCATAACGTAAGGAAAGAGGATAAAGGAAACTATGGGGTTGAAATGCTTCCACATTTTACTTACAGTGGTCAAATATCAACCCTAAGTAGAACTGTGAAAGTTTGAGTGTACATACTTAATCCCTGGAGAAAACAAAAGTAACAATAAGGCAAAGCTATATAGTCAAAAAGCCAATTAGTAAATTAATATAAAATATAAAAGTATTTAAATGATCCAAAAGAAGACAGGAAATGTGGAAAACAGAAACAAAGAACAGAAGGAAAAAACCAGAAAACAAATAATAAATTGGTAGACCTAAATCTAATCATATCAGTAATTATATAAAATGTAAGTCATCCAGACAGATCAATTAAGAGAGAGGTTTTCAGAATGAATAAGAAAAATAAGACACAACAACCAGATGGATTCTTACCAGGGATTAAAGGCTGGATTAACATTCAAAATCAATAATTGTAATTTATCGCATCAACAAACAGAAGAAGAAAAAGCTTATAATCATAGAAACAGATACAGAACAAGCATGTGGTAAATTTCAACATCCAATCTTGTTAAAACTCTCAACAACTAGGAATAGAAAGACTCTTCGTCATGGTCGTAAATTGCATCTACCAAAACCTACAGATAACATCATACCTAATGGTGAAAGATTGAATACTTTTCCGCTAAGAATCAGGAACAAGACAAGGATGTTTTCTCTTTCCATTTCCATTTAACATTGTACTGAAAGTCCTAGTCAGGGCAATAAGGCAAGAAAAAGAAAAAAAAAAGCATCTTGAATGGGTGATGGTAGAAACGAAACTCTGCATTCACAGATGACATAAATATATACATAGATAATCCCAATGAATCCACCAGGAGTCTCCTAGAACTAATTGTGAATTTATAAAGTTCACAAGATACAAGGTCAATATACAAAAATAAATTGTATAAATATATTTATACAATGACCAACTTAAATTTTTTTAAAAAACTATGATTTACAAAAAGTACCAGAAAATATGAAATAGTTCTTAATCTAACAAAATATGTTAGGACTAGTGTAGTGTAAGGAATATAATATATAGTTATATATTATATGTTAGCAAATAGTATATTGTTTGCTAATATCATGACTTTTTTGTGATTCCCTGTGTTGATGTATATGAGAAAATTGTTTCCTTAATTAAAATTAATGAAATCTCAGTCTCTAAATTGTGGTATTCATTTCTTTCTATTTTTGAAAGTACAAAGCCCAGACACTTTAAATAAGCCAAATAGTTCTGGTAGAAGAGTTCTTTCTAGAACAAGAACACAATGACATGAAGATCAGGTAAAAAAGGGGCCACCACTGGTGCACAGACTCTATTCTCTGTCTCAAGGAAAACGAAGTTTCTGGATGTGCACACTAATAAAGTAAATACCGCAGGAGCGGGGACTTCTGTGATGCGTGCGAGAGAGGAAGGCTCCTCGAGGAAGTGAGGTGGGCAAGGCAGGGGGCCGAGGACGGGCCACGTTTCTGCATCCTATGTCAGCCAGACTCTTTTGCATGTCGCTGGGGTTCCACCATGCAGCAGCTGTGCCTGGACCTCTTGGTGGGAGTAAAGTGATTGTAGCCTCTACTCTTGTTTCTAGAGAATGTTGGATGACTGGAAACCAGGCCCTAAATTTGAGGGAACTGACTTAGAGCAAGAGATTTGGAGCCTAAAGGCAGACAGACCAGTGGATGTCTGATCACATACAGTAAGGATGGTCGATGCATAGTATTGAGGAGAGGAGATTGTTTTAATTTAAGGAGATTACTGAGTTTCTGCATGCTCCATGACACTGTTTTATGTGAAAAGGGGATTCACTATGGAATGAAAGACCTTAATTTACAGCACTATTTTTTTTCTGCTAAAATGTTTGGTGTGATTTTATTTTGTTAATATTTTTTTAACTACTTTGAGGTATGATTGGTATGGAAAAATCCTGTAAATATTTAATGCACACAACTTGAGTTAGAGACAAGTATATCCCATGAAACCATCACAATCTATGCCATAAACATATCCATCACTTCCAAAATTTCCCTCTCCTCTGTTTATTATTACTGTTTTTTTTGTGATGAGAACACTTAACATAAGATCTACCCTGTTAGCAAATTTTTAAGTATACAGTACGGCGTTGCTAACAGTAAGCACTATGCTGTACAGCAGATCTCCAGGACCTGTTCTTCTTGCGTAACTGAAACTCTGTCCCCTTTCGCTAATACCTCCCGTTTCTTCTCCCCCACCCCCAGCACCTGGAAACCATCATTCTGCTCTCTGCTTCTGTGAGTTTGACTATTTAGATTCCTTATATAGGTGGTACCATGTAGTATTTGTCTCTCTGAGTCTGGCTTACTTCACTTAGCATAATGTCCTCCAGGTTCATCCATGTTGCAAAGGGCAGGATCTTCTTCTTTTTAAAGGCTGAAAAATATTCTATTGTATATAAATACCACATTATCTTTATCCATTCATTCATCAACGGACATTTATGTTGCTTGCATGTCTTGGCTACTATGAATAATACTGCAATGAACATGAGAGCGCAGATATCTCTCTGAGATCCAGAATGCAATTCCTTTGGATATATACCCCAAAGTGGGATTGCTGGGTTGTATAGCATTTCTAGTTTCAATTTTTTGAGGAGCCTCCATACTGTTTTCCATAGTGACTGCATCAATTTATATTCCCACCAACAGACTGACAGCCCTATTAAAGCAGGAAAACCTACCTCAGCCATAGAGGTGGAGCATTCATTGCAGACATTTGAACTTTACAAACATGTACAATTCCTTAAGGAAATAATGGCTGTTAGACAGGAGAACGTGAGAGAACCAAATTCATTACCTGGAGGCAATAGCAGTTGTGGACAGAAGCATAGAGTGGCTCAGATTTCTTGAGGCAGGTGTGTTCCTGTCTGCACCATAAGATGCTTCTTTACCTGGGATCTCTGACTCATGTTCAGACCTTTCTCCAGATCTGAAAGCAGACAAGAGAAGAGGTGGTGGTGGAGAGGGGAAAGGAGGAGCAGTTCTGCCCTGCCGCAGATCAAATGAAACTAGGACCAGCGTTACATAGTATCCATAGTTGACTTTATGTACGTTCAAACATTCTCCGTGTTTATGGACACACTTCCAAGTACTCCCTCACACAGTGTTTTTGGTTGCGGGTCCACCTGAGTCACATACATTTCCCACTCACGTTTTTTGGGATGGAACGTGCCTGTTATTTAATTCTAAGTATGTGTCCATAATGGCACTTCGGGCTGCCGACGTAGCTTTCTGGAACACGGTCACAGTTTGATTGCATTACAGGTGGTGATATGTCTACTTCTGCTTTTCCATCTGCAAATTGATCACTAAGACCTCAAAACTCATTCTTAGCCACCCACATACAGACAACATACTAATGGACTATTTCGCTCCTGCAGGTTATTGTAACGGAAAAGGAGGCTGAAATGAAATGCCTCATTTGCAGAATATTTTTGTGATGGGATTTATTAGTTAAGCCACTATGGAGGAATATAAATTTTCTCTAATGGGTTCCATTATGGTTCACTAGGTAAACAAAACATTTTTCAAAGCAACCTTTGTATTTACACATAAGCTGGAGATGAAATTGTTTTTTAAATCCACTACTTCATAGACTTAAAAGCAGTGGGCAAAATACAACTCCAATTTATTCCAGATATAAAATTTACAAAGACCCTGGCAGGGAAATTGACAAAAGGTCACATTTTTAATAAAGAGAAAGATAACAGACAGCGAAGACTGTCAGATGGGTTAGTGTCCACTCCGTGTCTGTGTGGTGCTAAGGATGAGAAGAGGGGTATTTTGGACACGGAGATGATCACATAGACAGGTCAGTTCAGACTCTGGCAGTGGGATATGCCTCGAGTTGTTTCTTATATTCATGACTTGTTTTTTCCTCTGCTTCTCAGTCTAGAGTTTTTAGAAAGCATCAAGCCTTGGATGTTGTTGTTGTTGTTTTAAATGAGCAGCAGTGAGTGGGGCACCAGTCGCAGTGGACAGTTAGGAGTTTGTAGGTCAGGACCTGCCTCACGCTTTTTGAATTTAGAAAAAAATACATTATTACTAATATGACTACTTAATGGCTTCCTGGTGGCACGTATCAAATATTTTATCATCCTAGCTTTTCCTTCAGCCCTGTCACTCCTAAAATGGAGGTCATTATGTTGCAGTCCAGACATTTCTCGAGCATCTACCACACACAGGGCATTTTGCCAGGTTTTTACAACTGTAAAGTCACTGCCAACATTTCAAATTCAGTGAGGCAGCAACAACTCTAAAAAGGTGGCTTTGTAGGGACAACTTTAGCTCACGTGAATCCTTTACATGACTGAAGACTTTTTTCTGAAAGTGCAGCTTGATGGATTCAGTCCTAGGGCCATGGTTGCTGGCTGGGGTTCAGCTGGGGATGGATGATTTCCCTTGCCTCGCCTGCGGGATGGCACTTGGCTCTCCTCCAGCCAGCTGCAGTCATGGCAGACTGTTCATTACGTACACTTAATGGACCAGGAAATTAATAAAATGGAAAAATATCTACTGCTGCTCAATCTCTGAGAGTGCTTCATTTTTAACTAAGTACAGAGAGGAAATATTATTTTATAACTTTTTTTATTACTCAAGCACCATATGTTTACAGTAGAAAAATGAGAAAAGTATAGAGAAGCAAAAGAAGAAATTCAAAGTCATCTTTGGTACCTAAAGATAATTGTTATTAATATTTTAGTATATATCCTTTCAGACTTGTTTCTATGCATATATATTAACTTTTTAAATTGGATTACATTGTTCTATAATTTTTTGACAGTAATATATGATTCAAATCTTTCTCTGTCAATAAATATAACTTCATAACATTTAAAAATAGCTATATGGTTAGTTATGGTAATTTATATATTCCTGTTCATTTAATTGGGTACTCTATTGGTAGACATTTGTAGTATTTCCAGTTTTAGATATTATAAGTTGCATTGCAGTCACATTGTTGAAACTAATTTTTATGCACATTAATGATTATTTATTAAATAAAAATCACTTGAAGTTTACTTGCTTTGTCAAAGGGTCTGCATATTTTATGTATTTTGATATATAAATAGTCAAATTATCTTCTAGGAAATTTTTATCAATTTATACTCATAACAACATAATATTATATAACAGTGCTCATTTCTCTATACTTCTGGCAATCTTAGGTATTATTATTTTAAAAATCTTTGCATATCTGATAGGTCAAAACCAGTATCTCGTAGTTTAAATGGAATTTCTTTGGATACTGGTGAGTTTTAGTAACAATTTTATGTTTATTGGCCATTTTTGCTTATTCTTCTGTAAATTGCCTGTTCATGTCCTTTGTTCATTTTTCTATTGCAGTGTTTCTCTTTTTCTCATTGAAATACTTACCATTTGGGGGACAATAACAGGGTAGTTTCTATGTAATTTTTTTTAGTAGTTAACCCCATCAAAATACCAATATCATATTTCAGAGATCTAGAAAAAAATAATTCTGAGCTTATTTTGGAACAAAAAGGAGCCCGAATAACCAAAATAATCTTATGCAAAAAGAAAAAATCTGGAGGTATCACATTACCTGACTTCAAATTATACTACAAAACAGCATAGGACTGGTGTAAAAGTAGAGACATAGATCAATGGAACAGAATAGAGAACCCAAAAATAAAATCATCTACTTACAACCAACTGATCTTTGACAAAGCAGACAACAACATGCAGTGGAGAAAGGAACCCCTATTCAATAAATGGTAGAGGGAAAATTGGATAGCCACATGCAGAAGAATAAAACAGAACCCCTATTTTTCACCATATACAAAAAAATAATAATTTAAGATGGAATAAAGACTTAAATCTAAGGCATAAAACCATTAAAATTTTAGAAGAATATATAGGAAAAACTCTTCTAGACATTGGCTGAGGCAAAGAATTTATGACGAAGACCCCCACAGGCAAATACAGCAACAACAGAAATAAATAAATGAGACTTAATTAAATTAAAAAGCTTCTGCACAGCAAAGGAAATAACAGAGTGAATAGACAACCTACAGAATGGGAGAACATATTCACAAACTACACATCCGACAAAGGACTAATATCCAGAATCTACAAAGAACTCAAACAAATCAGCAAGAAAAAAACAAACCACCCCCCAAAAAAGTGGGCAAAAGACATCAACAATAGTTGAGATAAATTTAAAAGAGGAAATGATGTGAGTAGCCATCTGGACTGATAGTTAATGAACACCAAAGATGCTTATATTAATACTTGGATTTTTAATAGCTGTCATTTATTAAGCAAAGTTTGCAAATAATGCCCCACAGCTTACCAACCCAGGGAGTGTCTGTACCTGTCCCCCTTTTTTTTCCCAGCTGGCATCCTGCACTGAAGTGAGTGAGAACCACAGATCCGCCTTCTTCCTCTCCCTTCTGGTTCTCTTCCTTCAAGGTGGATGAGGGATGGGAAGTAGACACTGCCAGTGCTTCTCCCGCCAAGACCGCTTTACCTTTTTATGTGCAATAGATCCCTGTGTGTTGCCACTCCCGACAGCCGGCGTCTGCAACCCTGCAGAAGGGCCGCCCTCATGACGCCATGACCCACTTTCCCTGCAGGGACTTCATGTCTCCCTGTGGGCATCCCTTAAACAATGACTGTGCCCTGAGATGGACAGCTCAGTTGGGACCTACTCTGTCTCTGGAGCTCTCCTGAGGGCTTGAGCCAAAGTCATCTTTCTCAGAACTCTGCTTGATGTTGCACCCCAGCTTGACCTCTTTCCTTCACAGCTCCCACTTTCCTAAGAACATTTAGGGACAGATCTGACTGTCTCTGTCTTATTCATCACTAATAAATCACTTTCATACAAATCCTCACAATTAGATCTGCTTCTGGGGAATGTACCCTAAGGCACATATGTCAATAGTAGAATTTAAAAGTTTTATGTCAGGAAAATTCCCTTCATATTATGAACCTTAATGACTAGTAACATCTACAGTAACTAAAAATTTTGAAATTGTACTATGAATCTAGCACTCTGCTAAGCACTATCTCGTGCAGTATCTCATCTAATGCACACATTATAGGGAATCTATTTTTCTTTTGCAATTGTTTTTTTAGAATATTATAGGGGTACAAACATTTTGATTACATGTAATGCCTTTGCCTTGCCCAAACCAGGGCTGCAAGAGTGCCCTTCCCCCATACAGTGTGCTCTGCATCCATTAGTTGTGAGTGTACCCACCCCCATTACTCCCCTCCCACCTGACTGGCACCCAGTAAATATTACTGCCATGTGAGCGAGCACCTTAGTGTTGATCAGTTAGTACCAATTTGATGGCGAGTATATGTGGTGCTTGTTTTTCCATTCTTGTGATACCTCACTTCGAAGGATGGGCTCAAGCTCTATCCAGTATAATATAAGAGGTGCTAGTTCACCATTGTTTTTTGTAGTTGAGCAGTATTCCATGGTATACATATACCACATTTTATTAATCCACTCATGTGTTGATGGGCCCTTGGGTTGTTTCCACATCTTTGCAATTGTGAATCGTGCCATAAACATTCAAGTGGTGGGACTGCAAATTAGTACAATCCCTGTGGAAAGTAATTTGGAGATATCTCAAAGAACTAAAAATAGAAATACCATTTGATCCAGCAGTGCCACTACTAGGCATCTTCCCAAAGGGAATCTATTTTTTTTCTCATAAGGAAAATAAGCATAATTTGTTTATGTTCACATAGATTCTCAATGGTCAACATGGAATTCAAACCCAAGGCTGCCAACCTTGAGAGCCCAAGCTCTGTAACCGCTGAACTATTCCATCCCAGAAGAGGCCACATGTTTCCTGTAGCAGGTTCAGAAATCATTCTCAGGACACTTGGGCATTCCTGGGCACATTCTAAGGTACATGAACACTGGTCAGCCAAGACAGTGTTTGATCATTTTCACAACTATACAGGTTACTTTTAAAGGATTACCCTTGTTTTTAGCTCAATACAGTTTTTTAGAATAAAGAAAATATGACAAAACTTTCTGTTGGACAGAAAGTCAGGGTAGAAATATATTTGGATGGTATGGAGTCTGGATCATTAGGGCTTTGTTTTGTGCGTGAGGTTTTTTTTGTTGTTGTTGTAATTTAATGGCCTAAGTCTTCACATAAAGCAGTATGATTGTAAATTATTTCTAACTTCAGCGACATGATGCTTTCATTTTGACTTTAGCCTACAACAGACGAAAAAAACGCTGAGATTTAAGAGATTTCTGCATATTCCAACTATTTTCTTGTTAGCTAACTCAGGCTCTTTATTCAGCAACCCTTACTCGTAGAGTGCTAGACTAGGAAATAGCAGCAACAGCAACAACAGGAGGCCCAGTTACATTTGAATTTGAGATAAGCAATGAATAATTTTTTAGTATAAGAGTGTCCCTTGTCATTTCTTTCCATACAATATTTGGGACACAGTTATATCAGAAAATTATTTGTTGTTTATCTGAAATTTAAATTTAACTGGATGTCCTGTATTTTATGTGGCAACTCCACTAACTTGGACCCCCACCTGCAACCGTAACGGCAGTACTCTGTGATAGTCTGCTGTCAGGCTAGCACTGCTATGCTCATGTGGTCAAAAGTGTCCCTGTTCAAAACAGGTGGCTTGGTCACCACAGAGAGCCTCTTACTGGGTCTTGTAGCTTCCAAGTTTGCTATCTACAAACTAGGGTCTACTCAGCTGCCTCAATGGTCATTCTAAAACACAAATCAAATCATGCCACTCCCCTCCTTAGAGCTCTTTAGTGGATTTCTGTCAAAACTAAAGAACTATCCATGTGGTCTATAAATGCCTACCTGACCTGGCCACTCCTCACCTTGCTGCCTTCTTTGTCTCTCTTGCTGTGATTCATTGGCTCCAGCTACAGTAGCTTCTGATTTTTCCTAGAGCATGCCAAGCCTGCATCTGCTGTTCCTCCACCTGGAAGGCTGTCCCTCCAAACCTTTATGTGGCCTGCTCCCTCAATTTCTAGAGTCACTGCTCAAATACCCCACTAGAGACTCCTTCCTTGACCACTCAGTCTAAGATAGCTGCCATCACTCCTCCTTGATCATTTTCTATCACATTATTTTATTTTCCTTATTAACACCTCTAACCACTCAACTTGTCTTGTTCATTTATGTGCTTCTTTAGTGAATGTGTCACTTCCCAAAGAAAGCAACCTTCATGAAGTAGCTGACTGTGTCTGTCTTATTCATCAACATATCTGCATATAGAGCAGGGCCTGGCAGAGGGTAGGAGCTCTATAGATATTTAAGTGAATTAATTTTGGTAAGTAAAGATAATCATTCTTGAAAGCAGGTTTCTTAAGTTGGACTCTTTGAAGGCAGACACAGAGATGAGGATTTATTCTTCCAAGAGAAATAAGTAAGGGAGGGAGAGGAAGAAACCAAGCAAGGAGACAATTCCAGGTTAAGACTCAGCCTAAGCCTGATGCCCCCAGAATATCTGGAGCAGAGTCCTTTAACCCAGAGGAGCTGAGCTTTCGCCCTCCTGCAACAGTTGGTTACGGGCTAAGATTTACCCCAGGAGCATGTTAACTCCCAGGAATGTAGGCTCTCAGTAGCTGAGTGGAGCAGCTCCAGAAACCAACAGGTAGGTCTCTGATGAAGCTTTCTGGAAGGCATGTACCACTAGGAGCAAACACTACAGAAGCTGAGGAATGGGTCCACAGAACCAATAAGGGCATCTGAGGAGGTCTGGGTGGTTTCAACAGCATCTGCTACAGTAGGACTAGGATGGAATTCCAGAGGCCTGGCCATAGCACATTGGTAGAGGAGTTTGGCTGCCTTCATTGCAAAAATGCCCGTCAGCAGTAGCCTGTGGGATAGTTAAGACTCCTGGGCAAGCCGAGGAGTGAAAATGGGAGAATCCAGTCTTACTGAGGGTCAAGAAAAAACCTAAAAGCGTCTAGTCTGATTGTAAGACAGAGGAAGCTGCTCTCTGACTGTGATTGTTTGGAGGAACAAAAGCAGAAGTGACTTCTGTCCCCTTGTAGTTGAACATCTTCCAACAGGCAGTTGGCACTACAGGGTGAAGAGGCAGAATCTCAGCAGAACTCCTGAGAGCAAATCCTTAAGCAGGAAGGAGAGAAAGGAGATGTCCTCAAAGGTCTGGAAGTGATGGTTAAGGAAATTCAGAATATCTCTTATCTTATAGCAGAATAGCTACAGGTTAAAGTCCAATAGAAATATCTACATGCTCCGAGGAAATTGTACTATGGCTCTAATGTGGGTCTAATCTTAAAAACTTCAGAGAGTGTATATATCACCTATCAGAATGCAATGCCAGACAGGACGAAGCCATTCTAAAGAAGCTTGCAAGCATTTATTAAAACACACTGCTATGTTTTGTGATCACTGCTCTATAATTGCTATAATCCATCAGTTTAATATTGTCATGAAAAAATTCTAATAAATCATGACTCAGTCACAATTGATAAGACATGAATAACATCCTGGGCTATGCACCGAGTCCCACTGCTTTATTAGCCCATTTGTTTGAAACAGGTTAAAATTAAAGATTGCTCTGAAGGCTAGTTAAGTGGCTTTGGGCAATATTCAATGCTCAATGTTCAATATTTAAATGAGAAAATCCTTTCTAGGTTGAACTTGAGTTTGAGAGATTTTCTTTAGAAATTCTTTTCTTCTTCATCCCCTATAAAAAACATGAGGACCCAGGACACACCCAGTGATGCTCACATCATGTAGACTGTGTATCAAGCAACCCCAGCGGCAGCCAAGGAACTCTTACCCAGGCTACCCCAATTCCAAATAATTCAAGCATGTTTAAGGCAGAAAGTCCTTTGGAATGCCATTTTCAGAATTGAATAGACTGATTTCTTTGATTTTTTAAAAAAATCCACTCAATCAAAGAGGGACGAACGTGTAGGCCACTCTCTTTAGAAATCAATTTCCTAAATTGTCTTCCTACTCAGAAACTGTGGTTCTTTATTTTTGTCAGTTGTTACTGTTTCATAAGGCCAGATATCAAAAAAAACCCCTCTTGTTTATGACAATCAAACTAGTTCATATTATTTTATACTATTATTTTTTCCTTTTTTCCCTACTGTTAGATCCCTGCGTTTGGCTCATTTAGAATGGTGTTAAATCATAAAGATATATGTTTAAAAATGGAAGTTATGTTTTAAAATCAGTAAAATTCACTGACAAAGAGATCTTCAGTCTTACTGGTAATTTAAAAATAAATTGAAACAATAATAAGATGCTTTAAAAAGTCCACAATGCCAGGCTGATCAAGGATGCAAAGAAATAAGACTCATCAATCTCTCTCATCCTCTGAACACTTATCAGAATGCAAGTTCCATAAGGTCAGGGGCCTTACCTGGTCAAATGTGAGTGTGAATTTGTACACGCAATTTGACAATAGCTAGCGAAATTAAAGACAAGCAAAACCTACAAGCTAGCCACTCTACCTTTGACGATATAAAGAAATTCTTCTGCACATGCAGAAATATTGGGACCTTCTCAGTTTTTTCCTGGGCATATACACAGCCCTACATAAGTGCATGGCTTTTTAGGTCCCCAGGAATACATTGGATCTTTTCAAAATGTGCTATGAATATCTTATTCCCAGATTTTCTTTTAAGTTCTTTGGACAGCTTTTCTTTGGTCTAAGTGGTATTGCTGACTGAAGTGGCTGTGTTAACAGACACCTTGAGGATGGGGCTTTTTTCCATCTAGCAAGCTCTGAGTCAGGTCATAAAAGACAAACACTGTAAATGGGGGATTTTCCAGCGAGCTGCTGGCCAGGTCATATGGTGACACTCTGTACATACAGGGCTTTTTGGAGAGCTCTAAACCCATTTTTTCTCCCTCCAGTAGGTGCTGGGATGCTGATTTTTTATCGTCCGTGGTTGTGAGGCTGCTGGTTTTCAAGTTTACTGTAGATCTCAGGAGAGGGGGATGCGAATAGTGCAAGTTAAGATTCCAAGAAACTTGCTGAGATTATTGCCAAGATTCAGCCATTTTTCTTAAATAAATACTTGTATTTTTATAAGCCTTTGGTTAATTTCCAGAATTCTAAGAAGGTTTTTTTGGACATTTTTTTTCTCCCAGTGTTGATGTTGATTTTATGGAGTAGTGGATTTTCAGAGTTTCTTACTCCACTATTCCAGAAATGTTTCTCTACATGCATTACTTTAGCAATAAAAAGGTACTTAATTTTTAAAAATGTGTGTGCAGGATAATTAGGAGTTATTTGTAATGGTCATCTACTAGGAACAACCTAAATTTTCAAGAATTCTTTTAAAAAAAATGTTTACATCATTTAGAATGAGGTATGGGTATATGTGTATTGTCCGTGTATATGTTAAGTGATTTAACTTTGTTTTTTTAAAAAATGTGTGTGGGTTAAGTATTTTTCATTAAATATGCATTTTTGCAATTAAAATATTATTATTACATCTAAAGTAAAACATACTTCCTAGTTAAAAGAATACATCCTCTCATACCATAGTTCTTTTAAAATAAATGTAATAAAAACTTGCCAGGTATCTGTAGCCCATAAATGGACACAGATCACTCTTTGACAGGACATTTTCTACCCACATTGTCACTTTGAAAACCTGGGTCAGAATGAGGGAAAAATGAAAAGATGCTGCCTCCTGGCTATTGGGTGGAGCACGTGATTTTCTTGGTTTTGTTTAGATGGGTTCAGAGACACTAATACCAATTCCCAGAACTACTTTTGCTTTTAGAATCTGCACAGATCCCTGAGAATGTATAATTTCCCCATTGCTTAGCAACTGTTCCATTATTTTCAGGAACTTGTTAAATGAATGAATGCATTTTGATGACAAGACAGCTTTATTCATGCCATGCTCTGGGCCACCGTGTAATAATAAGAGATAACGAAATGAAATATTGCAAAGATCATGTCCCCAGTCACTTCTTCCCACAAGAACCCGCAGAGGAGCTGGGTTAGGAAAGAAACTTTTTATGCAAACAGATTTTAAAAGCTAATAGAAAGAGCACATTGAGTCTGAAATAATTGTAATTTGTACACACATATTCACATATTCTTTTTATCAGTTGTTGGATGAGCTTCCGTGAATAAATTACTAACAGCAGTGCTCTGTGGACATCAGTCTTTGACAGTTTCAAAGTCCCTAAAATGGCTGATTTCAATACACTCTTATGTGTTATTAGGTCATTAAATATGAAATGCCCGAATTTGATTCAAAAGTCTAGTTTATTATATTTCAAACAAGAAGCAGTACAATTAATCAAAGTATGCACCTAAGCTGTCAACACTGGTTTTGCCATCTTAAGGGTAGCTTGTTTATGCCAGCAGCGAAGAAGCCTGGAGAGCGAGTGGCGATGAAATCTGAAAGGTGTTTTCCACAGCTTGTTGAGAATTGAATATTTTTCCTCGCAAGAAGTGGTCCAAAGCCTGGAAGAAGTGATAATCAGTTGGTGCAAGGTCTGGTGAATATGGTGGATGACAGAGAGTTTCCAGGTCCAGCTTCTGTAGTTTGAGCAGCGTCGTTTGTATGACATGTAGTTGAGTGTTATCTTGCAAGAGGATTGGCCTGTCTCTATTGGCCAATCTCGGCTCCTTAATTGCAAGCACCCTCATCATTTCATCCAAGTGGTTGCAGTAGCCATCCACTGTAATCAATTGACCAGGTTTCATGAAGTTGCAGTGGATAATACCAGCACTGGACCACCAAACAGACACCATTAGCTTTTTTTTGATGAATATTTGGTTTTGGACTGTGTTTCAGCACTTCTTCTTTATCTAACCATTGTACCAAATGCTTGTGATTGTCAAAAAGAATCCATTTTTCATCACACGTAACAATATGGTGTAGAAATGGTTTGCCTTTATGTCATGACAGCAAAGAAAGGCAAGCTTTGAGAGGACTTCTCTGCTGATGCTTGTTTAATTCATGCAGAACCCATCTATACAGTTTCTATACCTTGCCAATTTGCTTCAAATGGTCTAATATTGTTGGAATAGTAACGTCAAACCTTGCTGCTACTTCAAGTGTCGTTGAGATGGATTTGCTTCCACTGCAGCTTTCAGTTCATCATTATCCACCTTGGTCTCAGGTCGCCCACATGGCTCATGTTCAAGATTAAAATCACCAGAATGGAACTTCTCAAACCATCGACATACTGTGAATTCATTAGCCACATCCTTCCCAAACACTTCATTGATATTTCTAGCTGTCTGCGCTGCATTGCTTCCATGATGGAACTTATATTAAAAAATAACATGAATTTTTGACTTATCCATGGTTTCACAAAAATTGCTCTAAAAAAATGTGAAAGATAATCACAAGCCAAAACATGGGTTAGACTGAAGATGTACCTTCACAATAAAAATAAAACTAGAAGTGTCAAAGTGAAATATCAGAGAGATTAACTGTCAAACTTAGTACTTAAGGAAAATCAGATATTTCATGCTTAATAACCTTATATAAACTCAGACCACATTGGAAAGTGACTGATGGATGATCAAGGTTCCCAATTTAGCCAAGCTCAAATATTTGGCCATGAAAGATTGTAGAATGGAGTAACATATCCTACAGAACCAGTTCCTTTGTAAGAAGCAAATGCTGTATGCTGATATCCCTTTAAATGGAAATAACAATTCTAAACAATCGTGGCCTAATTATAAGTGTATTTTGGTTTTGATTCTCAGAAAGCTCAAGGGAAAATTTTGATGTCTAAATTCGAGTAATGAATTTATTCGCAGGTCCCAAAAGATCTTACTTCCTCACAGGTGTGTCTAAGGAAAGACACACACACACACACACACATACACATGTGCACACACTAAATGACACTGACAATACATGAAAAGTCTAAAATGTACTAAATTATAGGATTATGGCATCTAAATATATATAATTGAATAAAACAATTTTGAGAGCATAAATACATAATTGGGCTTAAGGTCGTGGAGCTGGAGCAGTGTTTTTTAGTTCCTCTCTTGGTCCCTTCTCTTCAGCCCAGGAAGCTTTGAGACTTTTCCAAGGTAGAATCAACACTGGGAATCAACATCTTCTTCTAGTTCATGTTCTTCCAACTCGCTGCCCAGCTTGCTCTTCCTGTCAGAAGCTTCAAGGTTAAAATGAATTTTGAGTTTTATAAGTAAAACTTCTGCTATAAAAACCTGAATAATACAGAAGTACACAGTAAAAATTAACATCTCTCTTTGATTCTCCACATGTGAAATTTTTATGTATGTGTATAGTCCTGCACTTGGTCCTTATGAAAATAACAAAAATAAACTACAACTTAAGTAACTCAGTTCAATTCAACAATGGAAGTCCACAGCACATGTCTGCAAGTGTCACCGTTTGGGAAGTGAGGTAGGATGGGGTGTGTACAGATGCATGTCTACAGCTCTCGTCTTCCCCGAGCTTACAGGCTGTTGTGGGAGACAAAGCATCAGTGAGATCACAAATAATGGAAATAAATAATGTAACAATGTGAAATTTGAGAAGATAACGATGTAATTCAGGGAAGACTAAGTCTACAAATGAATGCTTTTTGAAGGAAATGGAATGTTAGGTGGGCCTTCAAAGGTAAGTAAGATTCAGAGAAGTAAAGGGAAGGAAGAAACACTCAGGATTAATTTTAATTTGCACCCTACATTCTCCCCAAAAGGATTGCATGGTGGCTTATAATAAGACAAAACTACTTAACCTCTCTGTGCCTTACTTGGTTTTCTCCTTGATAAAATGGGCCAGTAAAAATAGAACCAACTTCATAGAGTAATTTTGCAGATTAAATGAAGAGCTCTATCTAAATAGCTTAGAACAGTGCATGGGAAACAGTAATGATCAATTTCTACTACTTGAATTTCTATTACATAGAATTAATAAAGCTATTTAGTCATAAATGTGTGTCCATTTATGAACTACAGATACCTGCCACATAAACCTGTTCAAGGGTTCATTCATTCCTGTCCCCCACTAACAAGAACAATGGGCTAAGCTGAGTTTGATGAGGCACGTCCCTCAGAGACTTTCTCAGGAGTGGTGCTTCCTAAACAGTCTGTGATGAAACACTAGCTCTTTTACAATTTTCAGTTCATCATGGACTAATACTTTTATAAAATACTATAAAAAATAAATACTATAAATACAAAATAGCAAAGACATACAAAATGAGCCCAAATTTTTAATTATTAGATTTAATAGACATAAAATTTCTCTGTCAGATTACTATAAAGTTTCTGAATGCCCATTTTCCATTCTGAACTTAACTTGTCCCAAATGGTAACAAACTGTTGGCTGACCACACTTTAAGTAGCAACACTCCAGGGCACTAGGCTTGTACTTCCACTAGCGGCTGCCATTGGATGGATGGATCAATCTCGTGTGTCAAACTCCGTGGAGTTGTTTGAGTATGTTTGGTCCATAAATGAACAGCACCCACTTCCCTCGCATTCCTCTCTGATTCTTTCTTTGTACTAGCTACAGGCCAGGGCACATGAATACGAAGGTGGCTGTTGATAGATGAAGAGTGCATGTCACAGTCAAGACAGCCTGCTGCTTTGAAGAATGTGCAATGGGGTTTCTTACTACCACTCGCTTTTCTCTGTCACTGAACTTGGAATGCAAAGAAATCCTCAACACATCTTGAATTCTCTTAGCTTAAAAGGCCATGTTCTCTAGAATTCAGAGTTTAGAGACATCTCCACTGAATATCCCTACTTGATATGCTGCCTACTTAGACCTTTAAAACCCTTATGAACTGGGCTCCAACCCACTACCTGCTCTGGCCCAAGGTACTCGAGCCGACTCCCTGTCAGAACTGGACCCAGTCCTTCCTCCCACCCAGCCCTGTCCCAGCTCTGGGGATGTCCAGACATCTTGCCTAGTATCATGGCTGCCTGTGTATCTAGCTCTGACAAGCTTCTATTCTGATGTGTTAATTAAAACAATAAACCTACTGTTCCCATTTTCCAATTGCAAAAATGTTCTTGAGTCAAGGGTGACTCAAGGAGCTCATGATTACTTCTAACAAGCAGACCAGAAAAATCAATCAGTTTCTTTGCAGAGAAACAACACTTGAGTGCAGTCCCCTATAATGTGAGCAAGAAAACATTTATTTAACAAGAAAAACATTAATGATAACAAAGGGTGGGAGTGGGGAGGCTTTAGGTCAGCAAAGAGGGTAGAAGTGATTCCAGAGGTGGCAGATTCTGCTGATTAAATTCTGCCCTAAAATGGGCTGCTTACCAAGACACTTTAGCCTGAATTTTCAAACAAAGACCCAATCTTGTCTTATTTTTTCCTTTTCCTCCTTTAAACTTTTAAAACCATTTCTATTATAAAATATTATACACATAAAGATAATGTATAAAATATATATGTCTGCTTTCATAAATTACTATCAAACATGCCACATGTAACTACCTTCTCAGGCCAAGAAATAGAAGCCACCAGAACCCAGAAGCTTCTTCAGCTGCTTCTCATAATGACCACTTGCCTCCCCCCAACCTTCCTGACTTTCGTGGTAATCACTTTCTTGCTTTCCTTTATAATTCTACCCCGTAAGTATGAATTGCTAAACATTATAATTTAGTTCTGTCTGTGTTTGAAGTTTAACACAAAACATTTGTTCTCTGTGTCTGGCTTCCCTAGCACAACATTCATCCATGTAGTTGCATTTAACTGGGCTCACTATTTTTTTATTGCTGTGTGGTATTCCATTGTGTGAACATACCCCAGTTGTGTATCCACACTCTCGTAGGTAGACTTTTGGGTTATTTGCAGTTTAGGGCTATTGCAAGTAATGCTGCTATGGACATTCTTGTGTGTTTCTTCTGATGCGCATGTGTACGTATTTCTTTTGGAAATATACCCAGGGGTAGAATTGTTGAATCATACAATAAGCATATCTTCAACTTTAGCAAAAATGGTGATAGTTTTCCACAGTAGTTGTCCTAATTTATACTTTCACCAACAGTATATGACAATTTTCAACTTAACTTTTAGGAAAGGAAAGATGGCTTTTCATTATGTTAAAATATATTTAACTGCATGAAATCCATACATTTGGAGTTTCATGGACCAAAATCCTATGGATGGTCTAAGTGGTGTGCTCAGTCAGTGCTCTGGCTCTGGACTCCAAAAGACCTGTGTTCAAGTCCTGGCTCTGCACTTATTTGCTGTGTGACATTACGCAAGACATTTAACATTTTAAATTCTGTATTCTTGTTTGTAAAGCAGGGTGACAATAGTACAAAATTGATACAATTGTTGTGTTAATTTAATAACACATTTGAATTACCTGGTACATTGCCTGACCTGTAGGAACCTCAGTATAATAATTGCTATTACATTATTATTATTACTACTGTTTGCACTCAGCACTTCCCTTCTACCCACAGCAATGAGAAAGATTGAGAAGCAAATAAACTTGGCCATCTGTATATATATATTTTTCCAATAACCACCAACCTCAGGAAATAGTCTTGGAAAAAGATAATCAAGAGGATGTTTACAAGCCAGAACTCAGTTTTGTCTAAGTGGCATTAGCCAGATGAGCAGACATTTGTCAAGAGATTATCTCCCTGGTCACCCTGACACTTCTACATTTCCTGGCACCTCAGAAACAAAATAGTTGGAACCCTGAGCTCCCTTCCACCTGGCCAGGGAGCCCAAGTGCTCTGCCCCCGCATTGCAGGGGCAGCCACCTGGCACGCCCCTGACTCCCAAGACCACAGCTGCAGGAGCAGCATGGCAGCCACATCCAGTTGGGCCTCTGTTCGCCATTGCTCTGGGAGACAGCTGGCAGGAGCTGTTCCCAGGGGACTGTGGTGGCTGGTAGCCAGCAACACTGAGAAACAGGAGTCATGGAATACAGGATACAGGGTGGAAATTACTGTAAAATACCCTACAGTGAGTGAGCGGGGAGGCTGCCAATGCAACTCTGTGCTGAGCTTGACTGATCCCACAGCATCTTCTCTCCAGCACCTGCTCCTTTTGTCCAGTCTTCCAGGAAGCTGCTCAGCAGACATTAGGAAGATTGCCTGTTCCAGAAACAGAGTAGGGCCTGGGCTGAAACTCCCAAAGGGTGGACGGAATGACACCTAAGGGGCAGGGGCAGAAGTGAGGCAGGTTCTTGGTCTGCAAGGAGGTGTCCAGGCCTGTTCTTGATGGGGGAAAAAGGTTCAGCATGGATTATGGGGTCTAACTTTCAGGACTGATTTGGCGAGACCACTTAATCATGTCATTGTCTTTTCAAGGCCAAGCTTTCCCACCACTCATGACTTCTTTCTTTCCGAGCAGTGATATATTGGGAACAAGTCAAGACTCTACCTTGACTGGGTAGACCGCACGCATGCTTACATTTGATAATGCTAAATAGGCTAAATGGGATCTTGGGTCAGAGAATCTATTCTAATAAACCTTAGAATCACTCTAGATGACTCATTCTTTGCATGCTGGGTATCACACTTCTCAAATGTAGTCAATTTTCTCTTTGAAATGCTTCCCTCCTACATTTTCCCTCCTTCTCACTTTGTATTCCTACTTTATTCCTTTGTTATTGCAAAGATCTCCCATCCCAATCAATCCTTCATAGACAGTTTAATGTTATTAAGCTTTCATAAACTTAATGTTATTAAAACAATTCTTTCATTGCACCATTCCCCACTCAAACAGGCTCCCAGTTATTTATCCAGTGATATCAAAATTCTTCAGCCTGGAACTCCAGGTCCTTCACTATCCACCAAATTTTTTATTCTCATTTCCACCATTTTCCAGTGAATCCTCTTAGGACTCATTGTCCCTGTAACATGCTGCGCCCTCTGCTCTTCCGTGGCTCACCTGCACCATCCTGTCTTTCCCTCTTCCTCAGTCATGCCTAGTATTGCCAAGTATGTATGTGTATCTCTGTATAACACAATAGAATTAGGTGATAGACCAAACTTTTTTAAAAAAAATCTTTAACATGTAGAGTTTTAGCAAATATGTATTAGGAAATTAAAAATTATCAAATCACACCCATGACTTCATAGATAGCATTGCCCAGGATGGACTAGCATAGGAAAAATTGCAGTATCCCACTTTTACAGAGCACATAATTGTAACTCCTGCATTGTCAGGATATAAGTGGGACGGCCTCATACCCTGGCCAGATTGATTCGTTCAGGAATGGGCATGTGGTTAATTTGGTACAATGAGAGGAAGTCCACCAGAGACTTTGAGACAGAAGCTTCCTCACTTTTAAGAGCCAGTCATCTGAAGGGATACCCTTCGCTTTCTTTTTCTGTATATAGAATGTACAGCTATGAAGACTGAAACTGCTATAGTTACTTTAGTACCATAAAAAAAGGCAGCCCTAGTACAAAGTCAGTCCACAGGTAAGGGCAAAGTTGAGACAGGTTCAGAGAGGCCTGTATTAAACCAAGTCTAACTGGACTTTCAGTTCCATGAGCCAGTACATTGCCTTACCTTTGAAGCCAGTTCCAGTTGATTTCTTTGCCACTTCAGTCTAAAGCATCACAAGTGCTTCAGTATGGATGACATAAGTTGCTAATATAGATCCACGCTTCCCACATTTTTTTTGACCTGATGGCCACAGCAGAAAAATGTTAACGATTGTTGACACAGCGGCGTAAATGGATAATATTGCCTGTGATCAAAGGCGAAGCACTCTAGGGCCTTTGCCTGCATCCGCTCGACAGAAAGCTGAGTGGTCAATGTCTTAGGAACGTGTAGTCCATTTGTGGTGAGTGTGAGAGCCCAGCCATTGGGAGGCCCTTCTGCAGATGATCCATGTCTATGGTTCTTTCTTTTCAGAAATGTGTGGAAATGTGACTTGTGAAATCAGTCATTCATTTAGTAAGTGAAATATAAACATATTAGAGTTGGGCTGATGCTTTTTGTTTTTCTCTTACGTTGGGCGCATCTAAGAGCAGTGGTTAAAAATAAGATTTTTCCAGTGTAAAGGTGAACCTGCGTTGGAAATGTGAGCGCTCATGGTGAATGGTATTCCGACGGTTGCGTGAAAGTTAAGCCTACTGACCGCTATGCTCTGTCAAACTTTATGAAAAGGTGGACAAACACCTAAACGACTTCTGTTTTGTTCTGATGCCCCTGAGCTTTCAGATAGAAAGATCCTGAACATCTTCTGGGGTTTTGAGAAGAGTGTTGGCACTTTTCTAATGGAATCTTACGTGTGTGAGGTCATATACTTGATTGGAAATGGCTTTGCAAATGGGCATAATTTTGTTTACTTGATCAACTTAAAGGTATCCTTACAAAATAGGTTTATAACAGTATTTCAAATGCACAACAAAGTGAACACAATGACTCCAAACCAAATCTATAGTGTATATGCCTCAGATAATGAGAATTGTGATTTTTCCATTGTGCAAACATCCAGATTATTAATTCTACTGAATAGCTACTAAAAATATTTTGAATGTTATGAAAAGTACTTGGAAAATGATATAAGTTCTTAAAAATTATTTTCCAAATGGGATAAATGGATTTAAGAAAAGAAAAGAAAACCTGCTTTCCCTTAATTTGAGGATGTTAGCAAATAACATTTGGAAAATGGAGCTTGCTTCAGTTGGCTTTTTGAAACAAATATGTATTGGAAGAAACTTGCTGCCTCATTTTGGTTAGGAGTTAATTCTCAGGATTCAATCCTTTCAGATAATGACTTTTAAATGACTTTTTTTAAGTGAACCAGTGCAGTTCAATATAGTGACTTTTTTCTGTTCTCATTCTGTACTCATGTGAGTTGAAATTTGGTAAAATAACAAGTAAACACTGAAACTGTTTTATTGATGCTGAATTTCTCTTAATCTGAAACTAAGTGGCTTAGAGCCAATTATGAGCTTTACTCTTGATTGACTCCATTGTTTTCCCTTAGAAATGTATTTTTATGTATGTACTGTGACAATTGATTACATTAAGTATTGCTCATTTTACTACTTTTCTTTTGGATTTGAATTTTAAATTCAATAATGTTTTGTTTTTTTGTGCTTAATGTGGTTTGTCTAATTATGGTATTAATATAAGATTTTATTCATGAATGCATGCTAATAAAGCAAATGAGTTGGTTTAAAGAAACACATTAAGTAGATAATAGTACGTGTTATACGTAGACATAGCCCAAATTGTTTCATGGGGATAATTGAGACTTTAAGAAAAACTCCTTTAATTGAGGCATACTTCATTCAAGGCCAGGATAATTTTTTCTTTTTTTAAGAAGCCTTCCATGTCCAGTTAAGCCCACATCAAGCTCTCCCTGTCTTTAGAATTCCTATATTTATCTTTTTTGTTCATTAGGTTAATTAGTTAATTGACTAATGAACAGACATCCCACTTACGGTGTAGACCTGCATGCAAGTAGCATACCAAGCGCAGGGTGGTGGAAGCAGTCTGCTGTAGGTACAGGCTATAAGGGATGTGTTGACTTCAGTGAATTTGAAAACATCAGTAAAACCAATTGAAATCCAGTCTGCTTTTTATCACACGTCAGCGATTCTGAAAATCAATGATAAAATACTCCATTTCCCAAAAAAATCTGTTGTTAGTCCAAGTTCTAAGCAATTATTGCAGTAACTGTTAAGTTTTAGTAATAGGCATGCATGCTTTAAATAAGCAAATTTTTATTGCTTATCCTTTAATAAACATTGCATCGTACACACAATAATTTGGAGAACTCCTAGTTACGCAGTTAGCCTCCAACGCTTGTGGATTCAGCTGTGCTTATTTATTTCAAGAACAACGTATTTCAAGTTCATAGTTACAAGTTCATCATTCATAATGGTTTGAAATCATTGACTGGTGCTTGTTTGGGGTTTGGTTTATGTTTCCAAGCCTGTGGTCTTCATTACCATGCACTTAGATAGTAGATTTGAAATAAACAATGCTGGCACAGTGATTGCAAATTTCTTGAATTCTGCCATTCCATGTGGCCATATGGAGTTTTTATGTTTAAAAATTTAAACCAGCGAAAGAATGTATACTGAGGAGTGCAATATTTTTGTTTAGCTAGTGCTAACTTTAGTTCACACTCAGAATTTGACTACATTTGAATAGTACTATTAAAATTGAAATATATTTAAAATTTAATTGTCTTAAAACTAAATAACATATCAAGAAAATAATGATTAATTCTGATTATGCATCATTATTACTATAAATTATTTTGTCATATAGAGGAGGAATATACTTAAAATGATCCAATGTATTTGGTTAACACTCAACATTGGACATCAAAAAATGGTAAATTTCACTGTTTGTAAATTATACTTCAATTTAAAAAAACTAAGATCTGCTCTGGGTGTCAAATATGCTAGGTATTCCACTAAAATGAAGAAAGAAGTGAATGACTCATCAATAATTGATGACAGTGGGCAGACTGGAGGGAGGGAAGGTGTCGGTGGTGGTCCACGAGGCAAGCTGGCATAGAGGCTGTACCACACAGGGACCAGTATCTGTCCTCAGCTGTCCTGTGGAGAGAGACCTGTTGGAAGAGGATGTGAATTACTCATAAAACCAACAATTTAGCAATCTGCTGTTACTTGAGTGGGAGAACTATTACAATAATTCTTTTCTTTTTTACCTCCAAGCTCCCATCTTTTCTTAACCCCCAGATCTGCTTATCTAGTATCCTATCAACAGCTAGGAGTGCACTGGGGGGCCTTGTGCAATCATGGGGTACAAGAGTGATATCCATGGGCGAGGCCACAGAAGATTCCGAGCCCTCTGGGAAAACCTCTTTATGTTTCTCATCACTGAACATTCTTTCTTTCTCTTGATTTCCATCAGCTGTTTCCATGTGGGCTTTATCAATAAATCTGATTACACAAAACATTTCATTAAATGAGACATCTGTTTCACCACCTCTGAGTTGACTCAACTTGGTTTTTGTTGATTTGGAAATCTAAATATCTTGTTAATAAAATCATGGAGGGATACCATAGAGTTTCCCTTTTCTTAACATTAGTTCTACTACCCTAGTCTAGGTGGTCTTAAGCTTGAGTTTTAAAAACTTAACCTTTATCCCCACATCCCCCACCACATAAAACCAATCCCAGTCATTGCAGGGGCTTCATCTGAGCACAGACTGCTGCCCGAGGTTAGCAGAATGCTTAAGCTCAAATTCACTATCCTAGAAGGCAGTGCGAAAGCAAGCTAGGCTGGAGGGCCAGCATCAGACACCTGCGGCCATGGCATGCATTTCCCCAGCATTTCAGAAGAGGAGAACTCTTAGAGAGTGTCTCACAGGTTCACAGTGAGGCCCAGAGAGTGGATGAGGCTTGCTTGGGGTACACAGCTCCTCAGTGACAGTGCTAAGACTGCAAATCAAGTCTCTTCCCCTATTCTTTCCTAGTCAGTCCACCTCCACAAAATAATGTAATACGTATATTTGGATCAAGCCATGAGCTGCATTTATTTAGAAGGTGTTGGTCAGAAAGAATGTAAGGCATATCTGAGAGAAATCTTTCATCTCTTTCAGCTACGGAGATAATTCACCCCAGAAAATAGGTATGGTCTCAAATAGCTGTGAACGAGTTCAAGATTCCTAGGGAATAGAATATTTACAGAAACCCCATTTAGAATCCTTTTGTACACATAAACATTTTTTGGCATATGTATGATTGCTTTCCATAAATTTTAGAGATTTTACATTTAGCTGATTTCATATGCAGCAAACCCATAGTCAGAAGAATCTGACTTGAACAGGTCACAACTCTCTGGGGAAAATGCCATGTGGGTCTGTATTATTAAAGGTAAATAATGTGAGCTGCTGAATTCTCAGTGACTTTATACAGTACAGTTTGTTTCTCTCCTGTGTCACAGTCGGGTGCGGGGTGGGAAGGTTGGTTATTTAGGGACCCAGGCTCCACTCTCTTCTGGGTCCCAGAAGTTCTCTCCAGTCCACCAGCCAAGGGAGAAGAGAGAGGCACACAGCAGGAGGCAAAGGCTGGATAGAGCATGGACACATCACTTCCATTGCCTTTCTGTTGGCCAACACTTAGTCTCATGAGCAGCTAACTTCATGAAAAGCTTTATGCCAAGGAAGTCAGGAGTTCGTAGATGTTGGTGAGCCCTAACTTCCTCTACCCTGGTCTGACCAGAAGGTGTCTGGACGGTCAACCAAATTGGCCAACCTTTACCTACTCTGGCAAGGCACTGTTCTGTAGGAGTCAAGGCCCACGGTGTATATTATGATGAGAATGCTCTAAAGACCAGGACATTCTGTTCGGGGGTCTCACTGTAATGTGGCAGGACCCAGATTCGACAGGATCACAAGCAGGTTCCTCTCTGGAAAATCCAGTCCTCAGATATGGCACAGCCTTCGAGCACTGAGTTGCACCATTCTAACAACAGTAAAAGTTGTTAGGTGTCAGGCATGAGAGGTGTGAGAACCCGATCTGTCTGCAGAGTATAAAACAGTAGAAAAAGCGATAATCTCTCTGGAGTTTTCCTAAGACTTCCCAAGTTAATAGGCTCCAGGCAGTCTACATGTGCTCAGATGAAGTTTTCCTCAATAAACTGTGGTTCTGTTTTCCTTTCAAAGCACTTTGAGTCTTAAACATGTGTTTCCTCCTGCTACTTAAAAATAGAAGTCTAAAGAAGAAATGAGAATAGTTTTGTAATGAAAGATTGAGGCAGGCAGCAATTATTGATGAGGGATGAAAGCTGTGACATCATGGGAATGCATTTTACCCTTTCCTGACTTTACGGAGCATAAATGGCTGAGGGCCCCAGATGCTGCATTTAGAAAATCATCTTGGTTTTACTCTGAGGCCATGGTTCCCATGAGCACCTCTCTGCTTCTGACAGCCACCCTGGGCTCAAGGACTCTTCAGGGGTGTTGCTGATCTTTCCTTTGATTTCATGGCTGAAGACACTTCTACCCATCCTCCCTGTCTCTCACCTGGGATCCAACTTGAATTACAAGCCATCATCTGATGGCTTTCTCAGCCTGTCCTGGCTTCTTCTGTATTTCCTTGTATGTAGGCATTTTCCTAATAAAGTCCCTGCACACCTTTCTTGGCGTTTTCTTCTTGGAAGACCCAGACTAATAATTAAAGCTCAGGCATAATATTACCCTGTGAACTATCACTTGCCATGAACACAATATAAAAACACCACAAATTTCCACAAAGCTCAGCTCTAACAAATCTTCCTTTAAAACTTCTATGAATTGAGAGATGGAAAACTGAACAACCTAGAACCTGAGAAGAGGGATATTGGAGAGACCTTAGGGCTTGGGGCACTATATAGTGCCATTTGGCTAGGGAAATTGGGGGAGCCTGAATTCTCTTCCTAAAGGCCCTTAAAGAGAAGAATATATAAAAGAAACAACAGAAAGGGGGTAATAATGTGCCACTTTATTATTTATTATGTTTATTATTGGCTGGCTCAGACTTAATGAAGAGCTTTCTAGCAAGCTCATCTGGGCTGAGCTGGGCTGGGCTTGAGTACCCAACCTAGCCTAAAGGCCTGACGCACCCCTCAAAATCTTTAGCTCAAACCTAAATTCTGGAATCTGCCTGCCCTCAACCGGGCACGTGGGACAGGAGACAAAGGCGCAAGAGCACCCAAGCCCGTGTGTTTGAGGAAAAGGAAGATCAAGACGGTGTGCCTTTCCCCATGTGGAATGGACCCTGGCCAACTCGACCACCGAAACAGCAGGAGGAAAGGAAGAAGGAAAGAGGCCAGCTGGGTGTTCACACTGACCCCGCCCCTTGGTGAACGTGGCCCCGTCAGAGTCTCAGAAGCCAACACGATCAGATTGCTATTCCCTCTTCTCAGGGGAAGGGAACGGAAGAGAGTAAGGAGTTGGGAGAAAATAATATTCACCCTCCTCAGAGAGCAAACATAGATCCTTACTAAAATGCACTTCAATGAGATAGGAGCTTGGGGGTTGTGTATGTGTGTGTACATGTGTGTGTCTGTGTGTAAAGTGGTCTCGTGGGAAGCAGCCTCTTCCATTGAGTTGAAATTTCATTGGGAAATGAGACAAACACACACAGAGCAGTCAGACGAGAATTCAGTGCTGGGCTCTGTGGTGCTGACCGATAGGGTGGTGGGAGCAGTGTGAGCTGGGCTGCCCAGCGTGAGCTTCCAAGAGTTAGGCCCGAGATGGACGTGGAAGTTGTACTGGAGTCAGAGAGGCGGGAGGTCCTGGCATGTAATAGACCTGGTTTCAAAATCGGACTTTACATCTTGTGAGGTTGGGCAGGTTCCTTGATCTTTCTGAATCTCAATTTCCTTATGTAATAATCTTATGTGATAGGTTCTCATGAAGATCAAATGAGATAAAACATGGGAAGTGTCCAGCACTCACAGGGCACAGCGGGTTGGTGGCGAATGTTGGCTGGCCACCACGATAGAGAGGAAGGGCCGCTCGGCTGAGAGGAGCAGTGCAGTAGAGATGTGTGTGGGGGACCAAGGCCAGAGAGAGGCATGCACTTTGGCAAGGTTGTAGGAAGTCGGGCTGGATGGTGTCACGGGCCTAGGTGAAAAAGCCATGCAAGGCTGGCTGATACTCCAACCTGATGCAGAAAGAAATAGCCTGAGAAGGTTTTCCAGTAAAGAGTGGCAGTTGGGGGCGGGCGTTTAAATTCTGAAACACCAGGGAACAGTAGGGTTCAGCTGGATTTTTCTTATCAGAAATGAGGCTGCATTCTTCCTCCTCCAAGGATCCCACAAACAGGATCAACAGCATGGAAGAGAAGATTGCATTTTCTCATCTCAAACAATCAAGGGTGCTGTTATGGAAACTTGTAGAAGGCCAAGTAGAGGTTTTGCCTGTTGTAATACCAATTGTTTGCAGAACTGTATTAACATCGCTTAGCCATGGCTGCATTTGCAAATAAGATATGTAAGGAAATTAAATGCAAAGTGACAGTGTGGAGTCTTATTGAAAAAGTTGTTTCTCAAAAATTCACAATTTAAATTTTTTAATCAATCACAACCAACCCAGATAAAAGGCACTTGGCCTCTAATTTGTATTCCATCCTAATTACAAGTTGACTAATTTATTTACTGAGCTCTTTAATCTTTACTCATATTTCCATCTTCCCCCTGCCTGTTGATTCCAATACACATCCAAGCCTGTTTGGTTCTTGCGCCTACAAAAAATGTAATTTTTGCTGTCATTTTCATTTTCCCATTAAGTTTAATACCCCTGGATCCCTACGGCTTTTTCCTCCATTGGTTTAATCGTGACTTCATCTCAGACTCTACATACATGGCTATCTGTCTTTATTAAGATATTTTGGTTTGTCCTGGAAAACGGAAAGTACATGTGATGTAGCCTGTCAGGATTTTAATCACAGCAAAAATGAAAGCAGGATTAAAGGCTCACAGCTTGATTTAAATAGCCTTGCGAATAAGCAGCACCCCCCACCCCCAAATTCATTCCAGCCAAGGAGCGCAGGCCATAACCATTAGTTTCCTTTAATCCTGGTATAGTGGAGAGAGTAAGCTATTCAGGTGCCCATGACTCCTCTGCTTGCCAGTATATTCTAAGTCAGCTTGATGGCTCTAGAAAATTCTAGAGGGTCTAAACTTGAGGGTCAGATTTCTTTCCTGCCTATCCTAGGCTAGAGCCCAAACTCAGTCCCTTCTCTGCAACCAGGGATGCTCCTGAGCCGAGGGAGTAACAGAGGAGGCTCGCAGATGCACTGCTCCTGGATGGTACAACAGAGACATCAAGATTGGCACAGAAGTTTTTCGGGTCCCTCTCCAGCATGTGTCGGAAAGGTTTAGGGATAACCATGCAGTAGCATCGCTCAGTAATTTGCGTTCCCAGTGCTAATGAGGAGGAAGGGGCTGTGCGTGATGGAGCGCTGTGGGGGCTGTGAGGAGTGCGCTACTCGATCTGATTACTAACTACGTCCAAGGCTTACTGTGGCTTCTCTGAGCAACCACACCGGCTTATGAAGGGCTTTCCACAACCTCAGAAGCCCCAGGCAGAGAAAATCCATGCCCAGGAGCAGCTGTGTGCTAGGAGAGGGAAAGAAACACAGCGAAAACAGGAGGGCCTGGAAAATAAGAATAAGAAGGGCAAAAAGAGAGAAAAAGATTACGTTTAGGCAAGGGTAAAGAAGGGGCATTCAGTGATGCCCGTGGCTGCAGCTTTACCTTGTCTGGCCTCCTAAATTGAATGGACATGGGGATCTATACCCTGAATTTTCCAGGAAAATTTTGATTTTGAATTACGTTTTTTATTGTCAGGCTGCAGATCTTAAATTTCGATTCAGAAAAATGGCCATCAGAAGGAAAGTACATAAAAATAAATGCCCTCCAAGTTACAAGGACTCTGCAGACATATTTAACAATCAACTCTTGGTCCTGGTGAGCATATTGAATGTAACCTATTATTGAGGGCAGTGAGTTATGTACATTACAATAAACAGTATTAGCTCTGGTGATTGCTTCTCTGAATTAATCATGACCAGCAGGGATTTCTTGGAACTAACTTTTGCCATATTCACATTTTGTTTTTCTTAGGGACTGTGTGTACCATATTTAACTAATCTTTGTAAAATACTTTTACAGTTTTAGAAGTAGGGTTCCTAGTTAGATTGGGCAATTATTGGCATTTAGCTGTTGCGTTCTTCTTTTTTTTTTTTTTTTTATTTCAGCCTATTATGGGGGTACAAACGTTTAGGTTATATATGTTGCCCTTGCTCCTCCCTTCCCCCCTGAGTCAGAGCTTCAAGCGTGTCCATCACCTAGATGGTGCTCATCGCACTCATTATGTATGTATATACCCATCCCTTCCTCCCCCCTCCCATCTGCCTGACGCACGATGAATGTTACTCCTATATGTGCACTTAGGTGTTGATCAGTGAAACCAATTTGCTGGTGAGTACATGTGGTGCTTATTTTTCCATTCTTGGGATACTTCACTTAGTAGAATGGTTTCCAGCTCTCTCCAGGAAAATACAATAGGTGTTATATCACCATTGTTTCTTATAGCTGAATAGTACTCCATGGTACACATATACCACATTTTATTAATCCACTCATGTATTGATGGGCACTTGAGTTGTTTCCACATCTTTGCAATTGTGAATTGTGCTGCTATAAACATTCGAGTGCAGATGTCTTTTTTATAGAATGTCTTTTGTTCTTTTGGGTAGATGCCCAGTAATGGGATTGCTGGATTGAATGGTAGATCTACTTGTATCAATTTGAGGTATCTCCATATTGCTTTCCACAGAGGTTGCACTGGTTTGCAGTCCCACCAGCAGTGCATGAGTGTTCCTATCTCTCTGCATCCATGCCAACATTTATTGTTTTGAGACTTTTTGATAAAGGACATTCTCACTGGAGATAAGTGATATCTCATTATGGTTTTGATTTGCATTTCCCTGATGATTAGAGATGTTGAAAATTTTCTACAATGACCATTTATTCATTTTGTAAATTAAAAAAAATCGTTGCTCTTTAAATGGCATCTATTGGATTAAATTAAAACCAAAAGGCACTGAGTGGGTCTTTTGGTTTTAATTTTAATCCAATAGATGCCATTTAAAGAGCAACTTTTTTTTTTAATTTACAAAATGAATAAATGGTCATTGTAGAAAATTTTCAACATATAGGAAAGCATGAAGGAGGAAAATAAATATTGCCAGTAATTCACTCAAGAATAATGACTACTAATATTTTCAATTTTTATTTGTGACCTAACCTTTTCTCTCACAGTGCATGTCAGTGACTGAGTGAATGTGTGTATATATGCGTGTGTGTGTGTGTGTGTGTGTTCGTGTATATGTTTACACACTTCTTCCATGGCTATAAAAATTGGGATCACATCCTACATGCTGTTGTTACGTAGGCTATTTTTTTCCACTTAACATTGTCATGAATTTATTTCCATTACCATTAACTTTGTCTTCTGTAGCATTTTTTTAATAATTGCATTTTATTTTAGCATAATGATGTAATTGATCAAAACAGTTCTCTTATTTGTTATTAGCAAATTCTCCAATTTTTGTTTAAAAATACTGATTTAAATATCACAATCTATCAATTTGAAATCACAATTATGATTTCCTTAGAGAAAATGCCTGTAAGTTGGACTTTCCTAGTCAAAGAGTATGAGCATTTTAAGGGCTTCTGATGTAAATTATTTAATTACTCTCCAGAAAGACAACTGAATGTCGGTTTTAGACTCACAAGCAGTGTGAACAATCGCCTGTCCACCGAACCTTTACCAACACTAAATATTGACAATTAGCACATTTTCATGCTCATATTGAAGTCATATTTATTAAGCCATACTGAATAATTACAAAGTAATAACAGCTGTATACTGGGCCCTTCCTAAGGCCAGATCCTCTGGTGAGCGCTTTGCACATAACTCTCTCTCTAAAACTCCCAGTAATCACAGTAGGTGGTGGTATTTCTATCACCATTTCTCAAACGAGGATATGAAAATAAGGACGATTAAATAACTTGCCCAAACTGCCACAACTAGTAAGTAGAAAATGAAACCAGGGTTGTCTGATTTCAACACTTGAGTTTTCACTGACATAACCATCCTGCTTCAATTGTGGACGCACCGTCGAACGTTAAGTTTGCGGATGCTGCGTAAACCGTGTCTTAGGTCGATTCTCCAGAAGGGGACACTGAGACTTTGAGCCTGGCCTATAAAAGTCGCTTGTGTTTGTACTGAGCCCAAATTCTTCATAGTATCTGCTTCTCCACCACGTGCCGTTTCAGACGAACGCTGTGTGTCAAAGGCGACTCTTCCCAGCGCGCGCCTCCGCGTTTCCCAGGCTCTCCTTCCTCTCCTCTCCTTTTCCCTCTTCCTTCTTATTAAAAGCCAAAAGTTGATAAGAAAGTGAACTAAAATATAGAATTTGTGTCTAAACAGACTTAAATGTTGTGTCATTCTTTTCCATTTCCAAAATTGTCCAATTTCATCAGACAATGACCTCAATCTAGCCTAGAATAATAAAAGCAATTATCAGCCACTCTGTTGCATGAATAAGCCCTCATTTTGCAAGCATCCCATTAAGTGTTTGCTAGATTCTTCTATTTTCCTTCTTTATGTCAGAATCGAGGCAAGCATCACAAGCCAAGTAGCCATACTGCTGACAGGAAGATAAGAGTCAAATGAGGAAAACAGACTCGGGGACTATCAATTTTCCCTGAACTAAAAAATCCTATTCTGATCAGAGAAGATGAGTATCACTTAACATCTGACAAACTACTGTCCCTCGAATGCATTACCATGGTAACCCAGGGCTGCAGAGCATAAAGTATCTGAATCAGTCTCATTTTATGGTCATTGGCCACATGGTGTGCACTTACAGAATGCCTACTATGTGTAACGTGTGTGGTGAACCTCATCATTATTGAATAGGATTTGGACAAAACCCAGCCACCCTTCCAATTCAAAATGGATAAGATTGGGTATGAATGTAATTCTAGTCCCATGTCCAGACACTATTTATACCAATATCCATTTGGGATGGGACCCAGCACACATCAGACTTAGTCCCCATGCTTCAGGCGGGTTCACTTGGGCCCACTCCACAGGGATGCACCCAAAATGTCCACGTGGATACAGACACGCGTTCAGTCAGTGATGCAGCCAGAGAAAACACTGTGGAGAAAAACCAAACTAAAAATACCCCTCCAAGTCAGGTGTGTACTACTCAGAGACAGACCCACCAGCCAGTCTGTCTTTCGCCTATGGAATTAAGATGGAACCGTAAATTGGATGGATGCCTATGAACCTCAAAAAACTGGAAGAGGACAGGATGACAATTGATAAATAACAATCCCCCTTTCAGAGAAATGCACAGAACTTAGTAGTCATCAGAAATTCCCACCAGCTCTTCTAGACCTATGGGAGTCTTGCCAAATACTAATAGTCAATGTTTGTTAAGCATTCACTGTCAGTCCAGCGCTCTGCCAAAAACCTTATAAAAGAATTGTCTAATTTAAACCATCCAAGAACTCTATGGCATAGTTCATAACTAATCCCATTTTGAAGAGGGGAAAACCGAGGCATGAAAGGTTAATTCACTTAAGCAGGCTCACACAGCTACGAGGTGGTAGAACCCATGCAGTCTGACCACAGAGCCTATGTTCTTATCAGCTCTGCTTTGCTGCCTCATGTGGTCATATCCCTTGGACACATCCCCTGGCTTCCTTAACTGGCCAGGAAAACTGTGGAAGACTCTCTACACGGCCTGTAGGGCCCACACAGAAGCAGCTTTCCTGGGTTGTGTGTTAATGTTGCTCCCTCTGCTTTGCCAGAATGTAAACCGGAGAATATCCTGCGTGAACCATGCACTTACAGCATTTGTGGAAATGCGGTAAAAGGTATTTGTTCCTTACTATTCATTAATCTAATACAAAGATTGGTTCAATTCATTTCTAAATAGTGTCACAGATTAATTTGGAGGCAGCGTGCCTCAGTGGTACAGGGGGCAGCCTCGAGTCAGCCTGCGTGGACAAGGTACCCACCCACCTCCCACCACTAACCTGCCCGATCCTCAAATCCTCTACCTGTAAAATAAAGGTAATTATAGTCCTCAACTTATACATTGTTGTAAAAATTAAAATAAAGCTCTTAGAAGTATGCTGGGCATAGAGGCGGCCCCCAGTAACCATTAGCTCTTAGGATTATTGCTCAGCTCTCCATTTTCAGAAGGGAAGTGCAGTTCCAAAATCCCTTATGCCAAATTCTTGCTGCCAGGTGTACACTGGAATTTGGAATTTGGGGGATTTTAGAAAGGTAACAGGGCATCTCTGCCACAGACACTCTGTGATGTAAGTCCTTGGTGGGGATTGGCACAGTCAAAGGCAGGAGTATCTCTGCACCAAAGTGTATGATGTTTTACTCTAAGTGGGGTAGGTAGGGGTGATAAGAAGCCTCATGTCAGGTTTTATGGCCACGTCAGTTAGCCTGACACTGCAAACAAGTAAATAGATCAATACATACCTGCATACATACATAGGCTCCTTTCCAGAACTCTTTGCACTTCAGGATTGTGAACAAGAGACTGTAGATCTTAACTACAAGACAAAAGTTTCCCTGGCATATGATCCCACTCCCGCTTCAGCCACCCCTCTCTGGAATGAATCCCTTGTCAGCAGTTCCAGGACTCACACCCCTGCATGTCTGGCTGCAGGAAAGACCACTCCTTAACACCTCCTATTGGCACCTTTGACCTGACTCACCGTCTTCCACTCCACCACACCTGCTCCTCCCAGGTCGCATCCCAGGTCACAGTCACCTCGGAACCCCACCTCTCCAGCCAGTCACCTGCTCAGGTCTATCGCTGGTGCTTCCTGCTCTCCAAGTCCCTCCCCTGTTGTCTGTACTCACTGGCCGGGACCCTCAGTACTGCTGTCCTAACTGGCAGTCCCAGCGTGGCTGGCTTGCGTGTGCCGCTGTGCTGCGGGTCAGCCTCCCTCAGTGTCCTCAGATCATAGTCCTCCCAGCCTCAGCATCCTTGTTGCCTTCAGGAGGCCCCTAGCTTGCTGGCCCCCTCTGAAACCTCCTCCCAGCTTCCCCTTCTAGCCCCACCTGCTCTCGCCTCTCTGCACCTAAGCGCTTGCTGTCTGTCACAGCCTCCGCAGCTGTCTCTGTATGTTTGTGGGGACCCTGCACTGTGCCTAGATTACCCTTTCCCCTCTCCACCTTTTGCAATCTTACTCATCCTCCAAAAAGGAAGCCAAATCGCTTTCTTTCATGAAGACTGCTTTGACTGTTCCGGCAAGAAGTGTTCCTCTCCTCGCCTGAGGTCCTATAATTATTATAACCCTTACGCCCCAGCTCCTCTGCTCATGGCGGCCATTTGTAAGGAGGCTGTGTGGCATCTTGGTCAGGAGTCCGGGAACACTGCCAGGGTCCAAATCCCGCCTCTTGCATTTGCAAGTGGGCAGCCTCTTTATAAGCCTCGGTCTCCTCATCTGTAAAGTGGGGGGAAACAAAATTACCTCCCGTATCAGGTTGTTTTTGGAGCACTCACTGCTGTGCTGCATTTAGCAGAATGTCTGGGGTGCAGTGATCATTCTACAAATGTTTGAGATTATTTTCATCATTCTTATTATTCTATACATTATACCATGAGCTCCCCAATGGAAGAAATAGCCCTAGTTCATTGTTCGAATCCTCCACAATGTTTTCGTGACCTCTCGCATGCTGTGGGTGAAATGAATATTTGTCAAGTGGGTTTCTTACACCATCACGCTCTACCTTAGTACGTAAGTTGCTTCCAGTCCTTTTTGGAGCAAAGGTCTCAGAACCTCAAAGGAATGAAAAAATATATTTGTAGTGAGGAGATTAAGTTCACAGATATAATCTTAGTATTTTCGTTCTGCATAAAAGTCACGAGGCTATATATCCACTTATTTAAATAGCTTAACGTAAATAAAATCCGGAAAAGTCAGTCTCCATCAGTGCTACCGAGGAACAGCAGTGTGAGGATGAGTGAGGAATAAGCAGTCTGGGCGACGGGAGAAGGGCCATCTGGCCGAGGCAATGGGGAACTTCATCAGGGTCTGTTAAGTCCCAAATACTAGGTCAACGACAGAGGATTTGTCTGAGCTCTGGAACACTGTAAGCACACGTGATTGCACTGTGTCATCCTCCCCAACCTCGCCCCTTCTGCGGCGCCCTGCAGCCAACCCTGCTGCTGTTTCAGATGTTTCCCTTCGTCCTGAAGCTGCTCCGCTGGGTTAAAGTGAGTTCCGGTGGCTGAGGGCATCCTGACAGCTGCGCCAGTGTGGTCTGGGCTTTCTTATTGGAAGCTCTGTTGGGACAGGATTTATTGTGACAGGGCCCCTTTCCTGGGCTACCCCAGGGAAACTCATGTACGCGGTGTGCGATTTTCCAAGCTTTTGCTAAGGCTGGGAGCCCACAAGGGATGATCAGCATCCCTGGCAGTTGTGAGCAACTTTACTAGTCACACACCCGTCAGGGGACCCCATCCTGTCCAGGTGTGTGGATACCTGTCACAGAGGAGATATGGGCCTTTCCTGTCACTGGAATTGGATGCCTGTGTAACTGATCCCTCTGCCACGGTCCTTCAGTGTCTGATCGGACCACCTCCTGCAGTGGCTGTGGGAGGGGCAGCTGGGGAGATGAGGGCCAAGGGCAGAGACCAAAACAAAGAAAAACTGCATCTAATCCAAGTTATCAGTCTCAAGGGGAAATACGTCTTTTACAGTTACAGGGTTTTGAGGTATAGAGTTGAGTTGCAGTGGGCCCCCGACAGCATGGCAGATGGAGCGGAGGGGGTCTGGCTTCATCCCTCCCTTTCCAGTCCTGGAGGTAGGTGGGCCCTGCCAGGACTCTGCAGGATTCCACGCTGGACACAGCAGGGGCCGCAATATGCAGTCCTGAATGTGTGGGGTCTTTTGCTGGGGCTCCCCCTAAGTCATAATCCATTCCTAAGAACACCTCAATTTCTTCTGGCGGAATTATTGCTCCCACAGTGTGCAGTCAGGATGTGTAGTAAATCCAGGGCGTGTGTCCTCCCATTTTGCTGTTGAATATTCCACGCTAAGTTCTTCACCCTTTGCGTTGATCCTGCAAGCAACCCCATAGCCTTCCACAAAATCTCTTTTCTGCAGAAGTTTGCCAGAGTAGGTTTTCATGGCTTTCAAGTGAAGAAGCCAAACTCAAACTCCAACCTGATAGACATCTGAAAGGAGGCATTTGACTTAGGTCTTCCTACAAACACCACTTTCATTCCTTCTAGCTGCCCTTCCCCAGAAAGCTTTCAGGCATAAGAGAGCGTCCCCATGGAAGGAGAAAGAAATGGAAGACGCCCGTGAGCTAGTCAGCCAAGGCACCGGCTGCGGCTGTTTAAGGCGCAGCCTGCACTCGCTGGTGGTCCCTGGAGCAGCGCTGGCTGGCTGGAACTTTGCAGGAACATGTGGGCTGAGCTGACCAGATCGTTGGAAGCTCACCACTCTAGGCATCTAAACTGCATGTATGCTTTTTGTTTGGAAAGCTTTTATACAATTTATTAAATTGTTTTAACTTTCTGCATCAGACTATAATCTGGCAGTGCTCTCAGTGCCTGTTTCCAGGACGAGTGGAGACAGATGTCGCAATCTACACTGCTTCCTGTGCTGCGTGGGTGCCCCGTGCCTTCGAGAGGTACCCCCATCCTCCTGGCTTTTCGCCCGTCACTCTCGTGACTGCTCATCATATCCCTCTTCTCATTTTCTGTTGGCCTGGAAACCAGGACACCAGGCTAGTGAAAACAGAGCGTGAGGCAAAGGTGCAGAGGGCCTTGCTTGTGCGTAACGTGCATAAATCTCAGTGCGTGGACTTTGTGGGGTCCATCTTGCCTTGTAATAAAACAAGTTTTCTGTTGCATTCTGAAATGACGAGGCAGTCAGAACTTAACTCCAGACACAGGAGATGTTACTATGCTAAGAAATGAATTTCACATCTCATCTCTCAAATTTTATTAATACTTAACTTCCTCAGCTGCTTTTCCCCACTCCTATGAGCTGTTAACCATCTCAGCATCACTCAGAGGAAACCACTGAGTTCTAACCAGGCTGTTCTTGCTTAGACGTACACATCACAGCCTATTTTTTGCCAGAGAGGAGGGATAAAAAGTGTATCAGTTTTGTTATATAAAAAGCCATTCTAAAATCTGGAAGTTTAAAATAATGATCTTTGTCTATTTATGATTCTCTGGGTCAGAAATTACAGCCAGATTCCACTGAGGTGGCTGATTTCTACTCCACTTGGCATCACTCGGGGACTTTAGCTGGGACACCTGGGATGACAGAGAAGGCTGGCCCTGTCTCGCCCATGGTCTGTCCTCCTCCAGGAGGCCAGCTCGGGCTTCCTCCCCTGGATGCAGGGTTCCAAGAGAATGGAAGTTACAAGGCCACTTGAGACCGAGGCTCGGAAGTCCCACGTTGTCATCCCTGCCACGTTCTGTTGGTCAAAGCAAGTCAGGAGACCAGTCCAGACTCAGGAGTGGAGAAATAGATGCCACCGCTTGATGGAAGAAGCGCAAAGAATTTAGCCACTTTCAATCTATGACAGCAGGAACTCCCAGATTCATTATTTTATAATATAAAGGACTGATTAAGCATAAAACCTTCTGATTCTGAAATAATCATCTTTCCCTGGCTCTATCCAGTCTCTCATTATTTGATTAGTGCTTGTGAATTAAGAAAGTACTTTCACATTTATTATTTTATTCATCCACATGCCAAACTATTGAAGTGTGTTGTCTCCTGTTTTCAGGTAAGGGAACAGAAGCTCGGAGAAGTTAGTGACTTGCTCAGGGGCCCAGCTGTAAAAGGACCTTAGCTTGTGCACTTGTGCCCTACACTCTTTCTGTATGGAACCCCATTTATTTCAAGAGAGGCTGATCTGTTTAATTATTACCATGTTTGAGATCAGAATTGAAGCTATTTTTTTCTCCTAAGCTTAAGCCTGCTGGTTCAGAGCTACCCACTAAAGATGAGCACATTGTTTGTCTGGGATGCTTAGATCCCTGTCCACGTAGCCATTCTTACAAATTCCAGACATGCTTCCCAGGAGACTCTTTTACACCAGTAACTAGTCTAGCTTTACTGCAAGTAAAAGTATATAAATCTGTTATCCCTCACAAAATAAGGGCAGAGTCATCTCACTAAGAAAAGGCAGTAACAGATAGGGAAATTTTATGGCGTCTAAGCATATGTAGTGAAATCCGTAAACCCTTTCCCTTCAGAAATCTATAATCCCTAGCTATCCTGTTAGATGGGGCATGCATGCCATCGTTCTCTAGCACAACTGCAAGTTTTGTATTCAGCTGCAAACACGTTTGAGCTGTCAAATGGAAGGAAGGAAGAAAGGAAGGAAGGAAGGGAGGGAGGAAGGGAGGGAGGGAGGGGAGAATAGCTCTCCCCATACCCTTGAGAATTTACAAGAAGATGCTTTATAAATGAAATATACATAAATTAAATCATAGAACTGAGCCTCCACACTGGAAATGAAATCTTTCTCTAATATGCAGAGAAATTAGGGATCATTATTGCCAACTGAAAAGAAATGTGAGTCAGTCTTAAAATGAAAATGACTGCACTGATACATTATTTATTTACCTACAGTATTTCTGTGCTGCCTCCATTTTTTTTATCTTAGATGCCAAAGAATCAGAGGGCAACATATGGCACTTAGCAGAATACTGTCATTGATGCTGCTTTTGAGGCTTCATGTTTTTATCAAATGAAGAAGTATTCTTACTTATAGTTTCTCTTTTTATTCCAAACTCTGTGAGACAGCCAGTGCACCTTCCTCAATGTGTGAGTGAGGAAACAGATGCTAAGAAATTAATTGGCTACCCTGAAATCACAAATCCTATCAAGTCAAAGGGAAGGCTAAAACCCATGTTATGACTCATTCCATCTATTCTATTGCTGGCTTTAAATATATATATATAATGGCTTACTGATTTTTTTATGATTATAAAATAAATAAATTCACATACAGAAAAAAGTCTAAACAAGAATATAAAAAATTTCTGAGATCCTATCACCCGGAAATGATCTCTGTTAACAATTGGCTCCATTTCCTTTTTCTTTGATATTAGTGGAATTGTATGTGTATACAGATTTTTATCCAATGTTTTGTTTGTTGGTTGGTTTGCTTTGATTAACCTTAGATCAAGAGCATTTTTCCATGTTATTACAAAATCTTTGAAAACAAGCTATAAAATGCTGCAGTGACATTATGTCATATGCATATTCCATAATTTATTTAATCAATGGCCTATTGTGTGACGCTTAGGTAATATCTTATTTTTTTCTACAGTAAATAATAATGGGATAAAAAAAGTTTACATGTAAATCTTTTCTATTTGGGGGTTTTTCCTTGGGACATAGACTTACGCGATTACAAGGTCAAAAGCCTTATGATTGTTAAGGCACTTAAGCATTTCTTGCATATTAAATCTTCCTATTAAGTTCAAGCAAAATGCAGACTGTGCAAAAGAGTTTCTTTCTGCTGGAAATCCTCTTCTAGGAGAGTCTGGCACATATTCAATGGATGGTGGTAACATCGGGTCCCACAAATAGGCCCTCTGTAAAGATCGTAATAACTTCTCTGATGGGCTTTGTTCTCTTACTTACACTCTCAGTGTCCTTGTTCTAGGGCCCTGCTGTTACACAGCTGACTTGATGGGACTCCATTAAGGCAGATCACTGCGACACCAAAGGAACTCTGTCTGCTATTCTATAATTCATTTCTTTGCTCACTGCTCTGTTAGATGCTACTAAATATTTTGCTTGTTAGGGAAATAAGGTTGTCTGTATCTTTTCTGTTGTAAAACTGCATAGCTAATAGTTCACTCTAGGATTTCAGCCATCTGCTCTCAGTTTTCAACAGAGGGAAAATTGTTCACTTTAGATTGGAGAGAAGCAGGAGATGACTGAGTCACGAGCAGAGACAACTTTGTGATTAAAGTTGCTCTTCGGTTTGTGACTTTGGGGGACACCTCTTCCCTCCTCTTTGTCTGTCCTTCCTCCTTCCATAGTTATGTATTAGGACCCTACGATGTGAGTGCCAAGCTGTGTCCTGGACCCTAAGAACAGAGTGATGAGTAAGAGACATAGAGCTTATGCTCTGGGAGCTTACAGACTAGTGAAGGCGACAGATAAGCGATTAAAAGAAAGTATGTTGAAGACGTGGATATAGCAGAGAGCCAGAGCCTAGTCAAGGTCTGAAAAGGCCTCCGTGAAGAAGTGGCATTTATGTAGAAACTTGAAAGGTTAAGATAAGTTTATTAGATTGAAGTTGATAAAGGAAATGGTCACATAAGAAGAAGTGTTTCAAGCAGGGAGGAATTTAAATTTTCATACATGATTTCAAAAAAACCCCAATTCTTAGAAAATTTGAAATAGAAAGGAAGTTTCTTAAACTGGTAAAGGATAACTACAATAAAACCTACAGCAAGTATACTTAAATGGTAAAATGTTAACACTTTCCTTTTGTGATTGGGAGCAAGACTAGGATGCCCTCTGCCACCATTTCTATTCAACATTGTACTGGAGGTCCTGTTTGGTACAATAAAGCAAGAAAAGAAAATTAAAAGTGTGAAAATTGGAAAGAGAGACATGAAACTGTCATTATTTGAAGATGATACAGTTGTGTAACAAACAAAAAAAAACCTACTGATAACCTCTTAGAATTAATAATGAATTCAAGCAAGATTGCAAAATACAATTTCAATATACAAAAGCGATTTGTATTTAATACACCAGGATGGTTTTTAAAAAGTGAAAATCTAAAATAAATATCATGAATCCAATTAAATATCAAATACCCAATTAAAGCTAAAAATGATACACATAACTTCTACTCTGAAAATCATAAAATATCATTAAAAGAAATTTTAAAATATACAAATAAATAGATGGATATACTATTTTCATGGATCGAAAGACTCAATATTGTAAAGACTTGATCTCCCTTAATTGACCCTATACTTTAATGGAACAACAGACAATATTCCAGGGTGCTTTTTGTGGAAAATCACAAGCTGATTCTACAAATAAAAATCACAGTGATCTAACAGTACACATCCACCAGAATGCTAAAATTACAAAGACTGGCAAAGCCGAATGTGATGGTTAATTTTAGGTGTCAGCTTGACTGAATCAAGCATTACATAGAGAACTGGTGAAGGATTATTTCTGGGGGTGTCTGTGAGGATGCTTCTGCAGGAGATTGGCATGCAAGTCAGTGGACTGTGTGGGGAAGATCTGCCTGCAATGTGGGCAGGCAACATTCAATCAGCAGAGGACCCAGCTAGAACAAAAAGGCAATTTCCTCTCTCTCCTGGAGCTGGGTTACACCCCCCTTTTTTTTCCTGTTCTTGGACATCACAACTCCAGGCTTTCTGGCTTTTAGACTCCAAGACTTACGCTAATAGGCCCCAGGTTCTCAGACCTTCTGCCTTGGACTTAGAATTACACCGTAGGCTTCCCTTGTTCTGAGGCCTTTGAACTTGGACTGAGTCACACTACTGGCCTCCCTGGACCTCCAGCTTGCAGACAGCCTGGCTTGTTGTCTGCATAATCATGTGATCCAATTCCCCTAATAAATCCCCTGTCATATATCTCTCTTTCTATGTATCCTATTGGTTCTATCTCTCTGGAGAACACTGACTGATGTACCAAATATTTAGCAAGGTTGTGAAAGAACTGCAGCTATTTCACACTGCTTATTCAATGCTGATCTCCATTACCTATTAAAGTTGTTCTGTATGACCAGTGATTCCAGTCTTAGGTGTATACCTCCTCCACGCCCCATGCCTCTATATGTGCATCAGAAGGCTCATGCAAGATTGCTCAGAACAGTGTTATTCATAAAAACCCCTAACTAGACATAACCCAAATATCCATTATCTCCAGAGTGGTTACGTAAATTGGCAATTGACATATGTTCATACAACAAAATACTAATCAGCAGTTAAAATCAGTGACCTAAACCTGCATGTAGCAGCATGGATAAACCAGATACATATAATATTGAATGAAAAAATGCAAACACAAAATAATGCATATTATGTAATTCCAATTCAAATGCAGGAAAAAGTAGTCTATGGAGTTAGATGTCTGGGTAATAGTTACCTCTTAGGAGAAAGGATGCAACAGTGATTGGGAGGGAATATGTAAGTGGCTTCTGGAGTACTATTTTATGGGTTTGTTGACTTTGTGATAATTATTTAAACTGTGTATTATAATTGAACATATATATGTTATCCTTATAAAAAAGTTATAAAAACCTTTGGGATACATCTAAAGCCAAGTTTAGACAACTCTTTAGCCTTAAAGGCATATGTAGAAAAAAAGATGGAATGATGAGCTAATATCCTTTTTAAAAAAAAAAAAAGCCTAAAAAGCAAATTAATCTGAAGAAAGTTAAAGAAAGGAAATGATAAAAGTAAGGAAATTAGTGAAAGAGAAAAGAGATTTATAGTACCTAGGATAAACAAAGTCAAAAGTTTGTTTAAAGATTAATAAAATTTAACTGTAGTGTTTGTACCCTCACAATACCCTGGAATAAAAAAAAAATAAATTAATTAAAAAAAAAAGATTAATAAAATTGATAATTCTCTGGCGAAAGGAACCAAGATGTCAGTGATGAAAAGGAGATATGAGTTCATATCACACAATTATTGCAAAATAAAGGAAATCATGAAAACTTTATGCCAATAATACTGAAAATTTGAATGTGTTAGACGATTTCTAGAAAAAAAGCCTGTAGGCTTGCTGTTGAGAAATCCACTGATAATTTAATGGGGATTCCCTTATATGTGGCTGACGTTTTTCTGTTGCTGCTCTCAAAACTGTCTCTTTGTCTTTGACTTTTCGGTTTAATAATAACGTGCCTTGGTGAGGACCTCTTTGTGTTAAGTCTGTTTGGAGACTTTTGAGCTTCATGTATCTGGGTGTCCATATCTCTTCCAAGAGTTGGGAAGTTTTCAGCAATCATTTCATTAAATAAACTTTCTATCCTTACCTTTCTTTCTTCTTCTTTTTCTTGAACTCCTGCAAATGTTCATTTGCTCAGTGATGTCCCATAAATCCTGTAGGCTGTCTTCACTCTTCTTCATTCTTCTTTCTTTTTTCATCTGACTGGGGGCAATTTCAAAAAACTCATCTTCAAGTTCAGAGATTCTTTCTTCTGCTTGATCTAGTCTGCTGCTAAAACTCTTATATTCTTCTTATTTTATTTCATTCTTTGAAATCTTCAGCTGCAAGATTTCTGTTTGGTTCTTTTATGATATCTATGTCTGTGTTGAATTTCTCATTCAGATCATGAATTGTTTTCCTGATTTTGTTCAATTGTCCATCTGTATTCTCTCGTATCTTACTGAGTTTCTTTAAGATCATTATTTTGAATTTCTTTTCAGGAACTATGTAGATTTATTTTTCTTTGGGGTTAGCTACTACGAGTTACTGTGTTTCTTTGCTAGTGTCATATGTCCTTGCCTTTTAATGTTTCTTGTGTCCCTTCATTGATGTCGGCCCATCTGATGAAATAATCACCTCTTCTAAATTTAGCAGAGTATATTCTGCAGAGAAAGACTTTCACCTGCAGGTAGGTCTTAGTGCGCAATTGGGAAGGGTGTGGTGACTCTGATTCCCAGTAGATACAGTGGAAGAGCCTCCATGCAGTGTCTTCAGCTGCAGTCAGTGTCAGCAATGATTGTTGGTGCCTCAGTGGCCTAGACCATAGGATTTTGTGGCAGCAATGGCAGCAGCATAGATTGTTAGGGTTCTTGGTGGCCAGGGCTTTTGGAGTCCTTCTATTCTTGTTTTCCCCACAATGGGAAGCTGAGAAGGTGTTGGATTGGGTGACCTGCAAGCAGCTTCAGTGGCACTGCGTTCCAGGGCACAGGTGCTCAGAGCGGCTATGGAGTTGGGGTCCTAGGCTCCAGGTCTCATGAACCTATTGTGGCACCTGGGTCTTGGGGTGCAGGTTCACTCTTGGAGGCAGAGCTGGATATAGATTGCCCAAAAAGCTGAGATCTGTGACTCGGGTGCCTCCCAACAGCGCGGGCACTGGAGGCTGGGTTGCATCTGTAACTCTGACCCTGGAAGGCAGGTAAAGGGCTGGCCGAGCTTTGGGGAAGAAGGAGTACTCTGGAGGTTTGAGCCTGAGAAGTAAGGTGCAGCTGAAGTTAAAGGAACCACAGCCAGTACAGCATGGTGGCAGCTCAGGTCCTGGGGGATGAGGCACTGTGTAGTAGTGACTCTTGCCCCTGGGATAGTGTGACTTGGCAGTATCCCAGACTCTGTGAGGCAGGTGCAGTGGCATCAGGGACACAAGAATGGTGGAGCACAGTCATCACTTGAGCCCTAGGGGGCAGGGAATGGGACAGTGATGATTCTACTCCCTGGTGTCTCAGCAGCTTAGACTCTAGGGGGCTGGTCCAGTTCCAGAGAAGCAGGGGACTAGAGTTGTTTGGCCTGTAGGATGGGGTGTCTCAGCTCAGCCAATGCTCCGTTTTCCTGGGTGGAGGGTATCCCATCAGCTCAGTCCTGGGATGCACAGCTACTCGACTCAGCCAAGTCACCAATTCCCTGGGAAGCAACATGTGCTTCAGCTCAGGCCCTCTGGGAGTGACTGCTCTCCAGGGTACTCTTTTCCCGGGAGGGGAGGCACTGCTTCAGTTCAGGCGGAGAGGAGAAGGGTGCGGCAGCGACCGAGAGGGGCAGACGGAGTGGCTCTGCCAAGGCACTGTCTCCCTGAGAGGTAGTGTGCAGCTTCAGCCCGCGTCCCAAGGGGCAGGGCACAGTGGCAACTGGGAGGGCTAGCTGGTGCAGCTCCACAGCCGACCAGCCCCCTGCGGAAGGATGTAGCAGGAGCTCAGCTGGGGGATGGTGGGCCACTGGGCAGGGGTGGTTGAGGGGCAGCTAAGCCTCAGGGATGGAAGGGTGCTGTGGCCCTCATCTCCAGGGCAGTACACACCCCAGCTGTAGTTCCAGTGCCAAGATGGAGTAGCGCAGTAGCCACATGGGCAGCACGGTCCGGGCACAGTGTCAGCTCCTTCTCCGGGGGGAACACAGCTGCAGCTCCCTCCGCAGGGCACAGTGCCTGTCAGGACTGCAGGGGTCCCCAGTGGTGAGGACGGTAGGTGTCCTAGTCATTGATGGGGCTGCTGGGATGCTCGTGCTTACCTTTCCCCACAGGGAGAACTCCCTCCTGGCTCTGAGCCGGTCCTGGCTGGGGGATGGGTGCTGGAGGCCAGGTGTTCCCTTCCATTCTCTATGTGGCCATCCTGGGTTTCGGTGGTCTGCAAGGTTTCTCCTACTCCTCTGATGTACTCCAGTGCTCTCTTTTAGTTCTTTCCATCAAGGTGCTTGAAGCTTCAAGTCAGCGTCTTGCTGACATCACCTCTGTAAATGAGGAAACTCAAGACTGAGCTCTAGGTCAAGGACACACAGTAAAAAGCGTGTTAAAGATGAGTTTTAAACCGAAGGCTGCAGTATTGTTCCTACCACACCGTGCTAAGTATTAAAACAAAGCCTCACTTGCAATTGGACAGACTATTGTGTGCAAACAAGGTGCCAAAGAAACCCATGTCCCAATGTGTTCAAATAAGTGACCTCTGAGGGCAGCCATCCAGGTGGGTGCAGTGGCCATGCGGGGTGCCGTGGCGGGCCCTCACAGTGGCTGCCGCCTGTCACAGACAACTGACTTTCAGATCTCGATGCTGACAGCCATGCAAGGCCTTCCCAAATTGATTTTTCCCCTAGGATGGTTTTTGTACCCTTTAGCAACCCAGGCTTATTTTTTGATTGAACTAGGCGCTGGCAATTTCCAGACTAAATGGATTTCAGAAGTTGTGAAGGGCTGAACTGTTTGAGAAATGCACAGCCTACGTGTGTCCTCAGAGGGAATCTTCCTCCTTCTTCTAAATATTGAAATGTTATTTTCACAGCACAAGCAGTTTTTCCAGATGGATTATTTTTCAAAGTTGGTTGACATTAGCAGAAATATAAATTCTTTTTATTAAAAAACTCCATTTCTTTGACTTTGGGAAGAATCAATGTTAGATATAATGCTCTGAGAATGGAAATGTGAATCAAGAGGGCTCTGATGTCACTTGTCTCTGATTTCATTTTTCCCAAGAACGTTGTCAGCAATGTCATGTGATTCTGTTGAGTAGGGAAAGGAGTTACCTTACAAGGTTTGGTAATGTCCCTGGAGTTATTTCCACAAGGGACAGTCACTACACCCATTTTGGTTCATGGCCACGATGCGCGATAGTCAGCTGAAGCCAGCATCCTCGGATGCAATCAGTGCTTCCACTTGTCAGGCAGATTTGAAAGCTAAACTCTGGATTCTAGTTTGATTGGTATCTCATTTCGTGGTTCCCTGTGATCTAATACCAAGTGTCTATGTTGCAAAGTTTTATTTTGTTTCAAACTTTTTTATTGAGGTGTAACATGCATACAGACAGGTTTATAAATCTGCAGTGAACAATCTAGTGTTTACATACGTGTACATCTGTGTAACCACTACCCACAGCAAGATATAGAATGTTTCCAGCACCCCAGGAAGCTCGCTTGTGCCTCTTTTCAGTCAATAACCTCTTCAGAGGTAACCATACTTTAACTTCTGCCACCATGTATTCATTTCGCTTGTTCTTGAGCTTCATAACCATAGAATCGTGCAGTATGCTTTATTTCTGGTTCCTTTTGCTCAACATCATTCTTGTGAGATTCATCCATGATGCATACAGCAGTAGTTCAGTCTTTATTTGGTCTGTGCATTATTCCATCACACCACATTTTCTTTCACAAATCATAGCCAAGACAGTCATGGATTCATTCAATGTGGTGTGCAAAGAATCCCTCCATCACTGCCAGAGAAGGATAAATTAAATAGAAAATATCCTATGATTTTACCTCCTCTTTCAGAGAGGTGAGAACTGTCCACATCTGCCCAGGAAATTTTCATCTCACCTAGGTGGAGAGTCAGCCCTTTCCTGAGTCAGGGCAGTTTCACTTGTCAAACAACTGCCTCTATGATGGTTTGCAATATCCAGGGATCCCTGATAAGAAGGTGGTGTTGCTAATTGACAAGAATGCAGGAAAATATTACCTGTTTGATTCATAATCAGTAAATCATATTTATTCATATAAATATAATTGGCAGTTTCGAGAGGAGGTAGTTGCTAGGAGCAGTTCACTTGAGTCAATCATGATGGTAGCCAGGTCTGAGTCATGTTGGTGCTCAGTGCAGAGACCCAGGTGGAGTGTACAAGGACCACAAAGAGGCTCTGCAAACAATGGTCACCACAAACATGAAGGAGCAGAACAAAATGAGGCGGATGAGGCGCTTTGCTGCAATGAAACCTTATGACCAAGGGTGATTTTACACAGAAATATGATAGTGCCTGTATCTAGACACATATCACAGAAACACAGGGATGGAGATCAGCAGAGAAACAGGAGCCTAAAATATCTCTTAACAGTTGAAGCTTATTTTTACGATCATGTAAGGGGGCAAGGCATTCTACAGTTAGTCTAGCATAAAGTACACGGAAGTCCAGACCTTATCGGTGCATTGTTGTGGTTGTAGCGCCAACCATTCAAATAGTTACAATAACTAGACGCAGAGGGGCATTGATGAAATAGAAAAAAAAAAAAAAAAGGATGTTATAGTATTCATACATCCTGAAAGGAAGAACTTGAGGAGAGAGCATAATTTTTAGGCTATTTCAATTCTACCATTTCAATTTTATGAATAAAATAAATATTTATTGCGTCTACAATTTACTCATCAGTTCATTCAGCTAGCTTTTACTGAGCACCTTTCATATGCCAGGGTTTGGAAAGAGCCTTGTGTGTAGCAATGCCCATTGTCAACAGCAGCTACCCTGAATCCACATCTTTATTTTCCAAAATGATTTTTTTCCCATAGCTTTTTTTGCTGCCTATACTTTCAAGGCTGTGACTATATTTACAGTTTTCTTTTTGCCTTTGACATTTGCACTTCTCGACTCAATGCTTCAGTACTCTCCATGCCCTTTACACATCCTGCAGCTAATAACTATGAGGCTTACTTAAGAAAAACCAATGAGTCTCAAGTTAGAATGCTTTGGGAAATATGAGCCAAGAGCTCCTATATCCTGACTGTGCATTTTCTGAGTGTGATTTGCAAAGAGAAAGCGTCTGCTTGGGTATAGGGGGAAGGGAAAAGGAGGTATCTACTTGAACTTTGGGGTCCTTGTATTAAAGCCTCTGGACCTTTAGGGACCCTAATGATAAAAGAGAAACTTGGTTTTCTTCATCCTTTTGTTCTGGATGGTCTGAGAAACTTTGTCTGCTATGCAAATTACACAGTGCCCAGGGCAGAAAATTCATTAAGAGATGGAATTCAGGGGCTGAATTGCATTCATTCTGGTTTGAAAAAGAAGGTTCTAGGACCAAGAGACAAATCTGAAAAAAGGTGCGAAAGCATCAGACTGGAGTTGAGGTTACAGTGTTACAACATGCCTCCCATTCGTTGAGCACTTATTATGTGTTGTGTTATTCCCAGAGCACACAGTATCTAGTTTAAGCTTCTCAACAGTCCCACAGGGCAGTTAGCATTGTTTTTGTCGTATCAAAGATGAGCCGCCAGAAGGTCAGATGCTTCCTCTAGACCGCAGAGCTCGTAAGCAGTGGAGCTGTGATTCAGTTGCACTCAGGCCCGAGCGCCCCAGAACTCGTGGCATTAACCACATGTCGTGCTATCCCTGTGTTGTCTCTTTGTTGAGATAAAGGAAGAGATACAGGACAGGGCGGTTTTCACTGGGAGGTGGGAGTGGGCAGGGGCAGGGGTACCTGCATGTCTACAGAATCGGTGAGATGCGTCCTTGGCTTTTATAAAAAGCGATGTTCTCTGCAAACCTCAGAACACCCCAGTGCATCGGCAGCTCTGCCCTTGGGGGATCACTGCCAGTCAAAACTCGGCTCCCTCCTTCTAAGGAACCCTGGTTTTCTTGTCTTCATTCCTCAATCACCCTGAAGCTCAACGAGGACCTCTGCAACGGGAGCAGCTCGTTAGCCCTCCAGAGGGCGCTCTTGTCCCCGACCCCTCGTCTGCCTCCCACCGCCCGCGGCGAAGCCGGGAGTGGGTGTCGTTCCTTCCTCGCGGGGCGGGGGGAGGCGAGCCGTGGGAGCGCCCCCACCGGCTCCTCCAGGCTGCCGCCGTTGTCTGTGCTTCAGCCTGTGTAAGTGCGGACCAAGAGCCGGTGCCACTGCTCGTCAGAGTTTAGGTGAGGTCCCGGGGCCCACGGACCTCGGCCTCCTCCCTCTTCCTCTGTCCTCCTCCCTTCCTCTGCTTCCTCCTCCTCTTCCTCTTCTTTTTTCTTGCCTTTTTTCCTTTGAAGGAAGATGGTCTCAAAGACTCAATGTATTCTGGCGTTGCAGTCCTTCTGGCGCCAGCTCCGCAGCCGGCTCTGGAGCCCGGGCAGCAGCGGCTCGGCCCGCCCGCTGAAGCGCCGGTGGGCAGGGCAGGGCAGGCCCGAGTGAGAGCCGCGAGAAGCGCCGCAGGCCACGGCCGGCTCTGTGCGTGCGGCTGGGCCGTGGTCCTGCCCTGCCTCCTGGAACGCGTCAGCTCTTTACCGTGTGCCCGCGCTGCGCCGGGGTTGGAGCTGCGCAAACTCCGTCCTTCCTTACCTTAGCTCAGGCGAGGGGTGCGTGTGCGGACGAACATGGTAACAACCCACCCCTAGCACGTTATGGTTAAGCATGAAATCAGCCTCATGGATGATACGCTACCGAATTGCTGAGGAAGAAAGAATGAATTCTGCACTGGGCAAGGAGAGCTCCTAGGAGAGGCCGCTTGAGCCAGGCTTTGCATGCAAAGCAGAATTCTGTGGCAGGAGCATGATAAGCACAGGGGAGAAAACAGAGATAGTTTGAAAATAATAATGCCAAAGGGGCTCTGTGATTTTGATCACCCACTCAGAGCATTATTCTCGCTCACCTGGGCCAGGCACTAGCGAGTCACCGAGGACACAGCAGTGAGCAAGACTAGCCAGACCCCTGCCGCGTGGGGGTGACATTCTCATGGAGGGAAACAAAAGTGAGTCGACCGCTTCCACGGTTGTTTCTTGTTAACAGTCATGATGAAGAGAAGCAAGAGGTGCCACAAACGTGCTTGGAAAGGGGCCCAATCCTGTCTGTGGAGGGTGGGGAGGCAGGCCGGATGCGCTTCTTCAAGGAAGGGATATTATGTTGGGATCTGGAATGTGACTGGGAATGACTTAAAGGGGAAGAGCTTCCTGACAGAGAGAGCTGTTAGGGGCCGAATTGTGTCCCTTCCCCCCAAATGTTTTTACTGAAGCCCCTAACCCCAGTACCTCAGAGTGTGACTGCTTTTGGCAATAGGTCCTTTAAGGAGATGATTGAGTTCAAATGAGGCCATTAAGGTAGACCCTAATCCAATCCGACTGGTGTCCTTAGAAGAAGAGATTTGGACATACAAAGAGAAACCAGGGTCGCATGAGCACAGAGGAAAGGCCATATGTGGAGACAGCAAGAAGGCAGCCAAGGGGAGAGGCCTCAGAAGAAACCAAACCTGCCAACACCTTGATCTTGGACTCCCAGCCTCCAGAACTGTGAGAAATAAATTTCTATTGTTTAAGCCACCCAGTCTGTGGTATGTTGTTCTGGCAGCTGTTTGTTATGGGACTATGTTCCAGGATCAGAAAGGTGGCCAGTGTGGCTGATGACACACTTTCTGTGGCCTGGGTAAGTCTGTTCCCTATTCCTGGGACTTACCCAGGCCACAGAGAGAAAGAATGTCTGTTCCCCCCTGTAAGACAAAGGCCCTGGGCAGATCGCCCATCTCTGAGTTTCCTTCTGGGTTCGTGATGCTGTAAATTCAGTGCTTCGAACCGTTATAATCCCAGGACCCTGGGGAAGAAATGGAAAATATGATTATTTGGAAATTTCTTAATGAAACTCAGACCACTTTGGAAAATATTCATGACTCATCAAGCCTAACAGTGATGATCAGCAAATGTTTGTTGAAAAGATGGACAGTTGGATGAATAAACATCCATCAACATTTATCCATAGGTTGAAGGATAGCTGGCTAGAGAGAACTCCAATGCTAATATGCAGAACTGTAAACTATTAATAATAATAGCTAAAATTCATTTAGAATTTCTCTGGGCCAAAGTCAGTATTAAGTGTTTCATATCCAGTGTGTTATATAATCTTCATGGCAACGTTTTAAGGTAAGCACTGTTTTGTAAATGAAGAAACCGAGATATAGGCAAGCTAATCTCCTCAAGAATCCTTTTTACCAAAAGAGAGCAGAGATGGCTGAGACAACAAAAGAGAGATCCAGCGAGCTGAGTCCGGAACAGGCAGTGGCACTGCCCTGTGGGGAGGCTCAGGCGATGGCACGGCCACTCACTGTCCCTGGTAGACCCTCAGTCCTCGTCTTCCTGATTCCTACACCTAACAAAGGGAGCTGCTGGGTGACAGACAAATTAGTCTGTTCCAAAACAGAATTGACAGTTTGTAGATACTTCCCAGCTGAGCAGAGGATGCACTTTACTGAATTAACCATCCACCCTGTCTTAGAAGGCGTGGAGCCTATTAGCATAACTGTGCCTCTTCATCTGATTCCGTCCAGGTACCGTCACAGCACTGCAGGTGAACTTCAGGTGGCCTTGCCTGCGTCTCCATGGGCCTGGCTGGAGTTAAGCCAAATTTCTCTTCATTATTGACCTCACACATGAGGATGTTATGGACATATTCACATTTATGTCCAATGTGATGCTCCCGCCAGCCCTCTAAAGAATATGAGAGGCCATGCTTCGATTAAAGTTAGTTTTGTGGAATCTCCATCATCATTACATTTTTACAGCCAACTTCTGGGAGAGAGAAAAAAATCCTCTGAGGTTGTATCCATATATGAGGAAGAAAGAAAATTGCCAACAAGAGGTCAGAGTATGGCTGCCACCGCTGTGGACTCCAGAGATGCACAGCTTCAGTGGCGGGTCATGTTACCCCAAATGCAAAAAAGAGGCCTCCCCTCCCCTAATCAAATGGCTACCTCACCATGGGTATGTTTCCTAGGGTTCTCTCGGGGAAAATGAGAGTGAAGACTGGCTTTGTGCCACCTCATGTGGACTGCAGGAGCCCAGACTGGAAGGTAGTGCTCCCTTGGCTATCTGCTTATTCGTTCATTTTGCTGTTTCTCTAGTCCACAAAGTTCTGAACCCTTTGAGCCTACTGTTCTCCATCCACAATCAGTATGTCTTCTCTGCCCATGCTCAAAATTCTCACTGTTACCTTTGAAATATCCCCTCCCCTCGCTTTGCCCATCCACTAACCTGGTTCCCAAAAGGCCATTTTATAGGCCAGCTCATCAGAATCAACTGGGGAGCTTTGTAGATCTGATTTCAGCCCTCACCTGAGAATCACAGAGATTCCTATGCAGTCACTTTATGGTGGAGCTAAAGAGTGTTTTAAAAATATCCCCCCATAATATCAAATAAATCGGCAAGGTCTTGGGGGGGGGGCGACTAGGTGGCTGGTACAGTGATGCAAGGAATCCTTTTCACTGTATACCTTTTCCAATATTTTGGATTTGTATCCAGTGAGTGTATTATTTATTCCTGTAAAATAAGCGGAATTTAAAATGAATGCATAAATAAACAAATGCATAAAAGCATGTTCCCTAGGTGCTTCTGCTACACAGCCAGGTTTGAGAATTGCTGCATTAACTCATCAGAAGGGAGGAAAATAAATCCAAATTGCTTGGCCCATTATCAATCTTCTAGTGTAGACATCTGCCTCGTATCCCCAGTGCTTAACACGGGGCCTGGGTGGAGGGTACTCAGTAAATATTTGTTAAATTTAAACCAGAATGCATCCGCCCTCTGCAGTGGATGGAGGGGATCGTGGGCTGTTGAGTGTGGATCTTTCACGCCACCTTCCCCGTGTGATAAATTCTACTCCCCAGTGTTGGGCACTGAGAGCATTCCATCACAGCTGGCACCAAGGAAGAGTGGGGCACCTTCTCTCATCCTGTTCTTTAACAAACATAAACAGTGGTCTTTCAAGATAAATTTGTAAAGGTCCTCAGGTCAAAAGTCAGAAGTCCATGTATACAGCAGTAGTCAGGGGTCAGGGAAGTCTTCACAGAGGAGGAGGGCACGTCTTGGGCCAGCCCATGAGAATGGTTAAGATTTCAGTGGATGTTACTATCATGGGAAAGGTGGACTCGGGGTCAAGGCATCCCAGGTGGAGGTATGGGAATGGGAAAGTCTAGCACGGGAAAAGGCTGCAAGTGGAAAAGTATGTGAACACTTGGGGAAAGTAGGGAGAAACTAGCGGTAGGAAAGGAGAACCCCGAGATGCAGGCTGGAGAGGGTGGGGCCAGGCTGCGGGAGGCCTAATGCACGTGATGCAGAGTCTTTGACATGATACATACACACCAGGAGCCGTGATTAATATATTATTCTAATTATTAAATCCTGGTTGGGGAAATGGTATTGATTATGGCCCAGTAGCTAAACTGGGTTGCTATTTTAAGCAAGAAATATGCCCCAAAGCTTGCTACAAAAGCTGAACAATACAGGAGAAACCAGGTTCTCCAGCAAAAGAATGAGTTCCCAGGACAGATTCAGTCAGGTTTTGATGTTGAACCTGCTGAGAATAATGAGGAGAGAGGTAGTGAGTGGAAAGAATAAGAAGATAATTATTCCTTAAAGAAATGTAGAAGCAGAGAAAATAACTGTTTTCTCTCTCAAATATAATAGGGATGAGATGGGTAATGACAAAAGGTGGCCCAAGACGAGATGAAGCATGCCAGTGACAGAAATTGATTCCCTGACGATTGTCTCTCTATTTTGGGCTCAGAGGCAGAGCCAACCTGGACTTTTGTTCCATATTCTCAGCTCAGTAAATTCCTCTCCTTTTCCCTAAAGCACTTCCTACTGAGGCATTGTTAGGAAGGGTGGGATACAATTCTCCTTCCAGATCTGAAAGCCGCCAGCCAGCAGAGTGTGAAGTGTGTCAGCATGCCTCCCAACAGATGCCAGGAGCGCCGGCGACATGACAGTCCAAGCTAGGGGAAAACAGAGCAAAATAAAGCACTTCATAAGGGAGCGCTTTTTGCCCACAAATGTTTTGAGGGAGGAAATGGGAAAGAAATCATGCAAAATTATCTTCATTCCTCCAGGACAGCAGTGGAACTTGCTCAGCCGGATTGCACTTAAAATTTTATCCCCTACACCAGATACAGTTCTTTGTTTTGCAGGCTAAGCAAGGCGTAAGAGGTGGAAGTTACCTTTTGATGCAACTGATGCAAAATGTCCCCTGCTTCCTGACACTTGATGCCATCAGTTTCAGCTCTTATAAATCAAGGCACATTCCTTAAAAGAATTAGTCTCTCTCTCTCTCTCTACTCTCTCTACTACCAACCAGTATCACATGCTTCAGAGAAATCTTTTGTGAAAGGAAGAGTCAATCAACGTGGCAAATTTTATTGTTGTGTTACTTTAAGAAATTTTCATAGCCACCCCAACCTTCAGCAACCACCAGCCTGATTAGTTGTCAGCTTCGCCATTGAGGCAAAACCCTCCACCAGCAAAAAAAGATTATGACTTGCTGAAGGCTCAGATGATCTTTAGCAATTTTTGGCAATAAGGTATTTTTAAATTAAGGTATATATATACACTTTTTTTTAGACATAATCCTATTGTTCACTTAATAGACCGTGATATAGTGTAAATAAAACTTTAACATGCACTGGGAAACCAAACAAAGTTTGTAACTCACTTTATTGCAATATTCACTTTATTGCAGTGGTCCTGAATATCTCTGAGTTAAGCTTGTACCCTGTACTAACATGATGAATTATTATTAATATGTGGAAAGCCTACCACTTCAATATTAATACTCTCTGACATTTATTGTATAGGCAATGTGCTGAGTAGTTCATATTCATTGTCTAATACTTACAGCATCTCTCTCTCTCTTTCTCTCTCTCTTCACTCTACCAATATGAAAACCGAGGCTCAGAGAATTTAAGTGACGTGTGGTACACATAGCTAGGAGCTGCCAAGTCAAGGTGACTGTTTTCATAGCCCACACGCAGTCTTAAGGATCAAATTAAGAAATCAAAGATGAAAGGATACCTCTAGGTGTCCTCAGTATCTCCAAAGAATGGAATAAATAAGAATATCATCAACAGGCAGTGAGCTCAACTTGCTGGGAAACTCAGAAAGCTACCACATATTTCAGCTGGTTTGCTCAGCTTCGTTTGAAAAGGAAATAAGGAAGAATGGAGTTCTTCAATCAGATACTCTAATCCTATCTTCAGGGAAGGCAAAGCCATAGTGTTAGGGATGAGAGCTGCCTTTTTGACACGTTGAAAACTCTTGAAACGGTGAAACACAAAGGCTGCTGAGGGAAATGGGGCTTCAGATAAAACAGAGTTTGGTTTTTTTTCTGGATTTCTAATAAACTCACCATGAGGAGACGCATTACGAGAAATTAAAGAGGGATGAGCTATTAGTCAATGTAGTAGTGGGACTAATGTATTAATAATAATTTCAATATTATTTTAATATAATTAATAACAAAAATGGAACAAGTATCCAAATGGTTATCAATTTGAGTATTTTATCTAAAAATGCATAGGCCTGGAATTTTAACTTAATAATGGATAATAAAAATAGAATTTAAAGGATGATTTCTGTCTTTAATATTGACCATTTAGGGGAAGTGGCAGTTGAAGTAGTTTCATAAACTCACGAATAGATGCAAACTAATAATTAAAATACAAATTATAAGATAAAAATAATGAAAGGACTGATTATCAATGAATATTCAGCCAGAGAATAGTGATAACAATAATTCAAGGGTTTTACAGATACTGATATTTTAAAAAAAATTTTAAAATTCTCACTTTTGTGAAGAGAATTTATTTTATCACCCTGAGACAAAATATTTTGGGTATTTTAGGCAAAATTAATTAACATTCAATTTTGCAAGATTCTTATTGGACATTACAGAGAGTTAATTCTCAATCCTGGCTGCACATGAGAATCATCTGGAAGCTTGAACAGTACTCATTCTGGGTTCTGTTCCAGACTAATTAAACCAGAAGCTCTGAGAATAGCATTTGGGCATCAGTTTTTGTTAAAGCTCCCTAGGTGATTCTATCGTGCTGCCAGGATTGAGGATCACTGATTTAGACAGTGAAGAGCAAGATGGTAAACTCGATGAGAGTAAGAATGATTTACTTAACACAGTGCCTGGGACATCATAGGTGCCCAATAAAGACTGAATGAGTGGAGTCATTTAATAATCATGTGGCGTGTCTGTAACTAGGAAAGCCTACCAATGTTCCCTACCCCATTATATCATTTTTAAAATTGCCCATGCTGACAAAGGATCTGCATAGACATTTCTCAAAAGAAGCCATACAGATGGCTAACAGGTATATGAAAAAAATGCTCAACATCTTTAGTCATCAGAGAAATGAAAATCAAAACTACAATGAGATATCATCTCACCCCGGTTAAAATGGCTTTTATTCAAAATCAGGCAATAATGAATGCTGGTGAGGATGTGGAGGAAGGGGAACCCTTGTACACTGTTGGAATGTCAATTAGTGCAACCACTATGGAGAACAGTTTGGAGGCTCCTCAAAAAACTATAAATGGAACTACCATATGACCCAGCAATCCCACTGCTGGGTATATATCCAAAAGAGGGGAATTTAATCTATCACAAAGATATCTGCACTCCCATGTTTATTGCAGCAGTATTCACAACAGCCTAGATTTGGAGTCAACCTAAGTGTTCATCAATGGATGAATGGATAAAGAAATTGTACTACATATACACGATGGAATATTATATAGCCACAAAAGAATGAAATCCTGCCATTTGCAACAACATGGATGGAACTGGAGAACATTATATAAAGTGAAGTAAGCCAAGCACGGAAAGATAAATCTTGCATATTCTCACTCATATGTGGGAGCTAAATATTAAAAACAATTGATGGAGACAGAAAATACACTGATGGTTACCAGAGGCTGGGAAGGGTAACAAGGAGGGAGGGTAAAATGGGGATGGTTAATGAGTGCAAAATATAGTTAGAGAATTAGATGGAATGAATATGTGATAGCATAACAAAGTGAGTGTAATCAACAACAAGTCAGGGTTTACTTTAAAATATCTAGAAGAGTGGAATTGAAATGTTCCCAACACAAAGAAGTGATAAATGCCTGAGCTAATGGCCATCCCCGTTACCCTGATTTGATTAATTCACATCGTATGCCCGTATAAAAACATCACATGTACCCTATAAATAGATACAGCTGTTATGTACCTATAATAATTAAAATTTTTTAAATAAAATAAATGAAATTGCCCATGCCAAGTGGTAACTTATCCTCAGTTCCCCTCGAGCATCTTCCAAACAATAATATTTTCTAATCCAGAATATAAAGAAATGGAAGATCCTTTGAAATGGAGCTGAATTCGAAAGTACCTATTTCTTGTCACCTACAGGACCCAGCTGCCTGTTTTGTCATTAAATAAGTGGTCCCTAAGCGTCCCCTGGGGATGACAGTGCTGAGGCTCTGGCCTGAGGAGCCATGCTTTTACACGTCTTTGATGGTGACCTGCTGTTGGAAATATTTTACATCAGACCTAGAACATCCATACATATAAACCGGAAACAAAAATCATGTGTAAGATAATCTCTAATATTTTCTATTCTATTTTATTCATTAAAATGTTAGTAAGAACTCAATTTAACGACCCACTACAGGAGCTACACGTACACTTTGAAAAACGCTGCAGTGACGGGACAGGGCAGATAGCAGGGCCAAGGCAGAGCACCCATGCCCTCCTCACCGTGGAGCAGAAAACAGGTTCCCAGTGGCTGAGACTCGCTCATAATATCCTGGTTCCTTATACTTGCTATAGATGGATGTTTTATTGTTTACTCTCTTAGGCCTCACGAGGGCAGGACTCCCATCTGCCCTGTACACCATTCCATCACCAACCGGCTGTGAATACGGGCCTGGCTCACACTGGAAACTCAGTACAGCTCACTAAACTGATGAACACGTAGATGAACAGATCCCTCCTATAATGGTTTCCCAGACACCATAAAAATACATGAAATTTTCAATTGTTTTCCAACAGCTTTCATTTCTAAAGTTGTAGTTCTACAATTTCATCCTCTTGAAGAGCCAGCTATATCATCATTGTTTTTTTCAAAGGACGCTTGACACATTCAGTGAAAAATATTAATATCATAGTGCTCTGAAAACTCACTCCAGGGTTTTAAAAAAGTCATCTTTGCCCTGAAGTTCATGGCTCTAAAACCAAGAATAGTACCACTATGTAATGAGAGAGAGAGAGAGAGAGAGAAAGAGAGAGAGAGAGAGAGAGAATATCCATTTTTTGAATAGTTTTCCATGAATAGCAATTCCTAAGTATCTTGGCAAGGAAGTAGACAGACCTTGAAAGAAAAGAGCCATCAAATCAAAAGCCTCAGAGCCATGAATGGTGAGTGCCGCTGAGACTACCAAATTTCAGGCAGGTCCTGGCCTCTGAGGGTGTTGGGAAGAGTAAAAATGACTAGTAGGGGCACATGATGGAGGAAATGAAGAAATCAAGGGCTACCCAGCAGGAGACCTGGCAGTACGAATGCAACCCAGGAAAGGAGAGAGCAGCAGAAAGGGTAAAAACACATATCGCTCGCTATACGTGTGCATGCACACGCAGCGTATCACAGGTATATGAGTCTGTGTCAGCCAGCACTCTCAGAGCTGGCGACTCATAAGTTTCAATGCAAAGATTTGTTGCACTTAGGGATTTGTAGCCCAAGCTCTGCTATTTATAGAGGATTTAAATCACTTATTCAGTTAGTCAACAAATGTTTATTGAACATTTGCCCTGTGCAAACTTTAGGAATAGAATGGTCAGTATAGCAGACACAGTGCCTGTCCTCATTTCTATTTTAATGAGGCATTTAAACACAGGCATTTTTTTTTTTTTTTTTTTTTTTTTTTAGAGACAGCGCCTTACTCTGTTGCCCAGGCTGGTATGCAGTGGTGTGATCATAGCTCACTGTAACCTCAAACTCCTAGGCTCGAGCAATCCTCCCACCATGACTGGCTGTTTTTTTAATTTTTTGTAGTGACAGGGTCTCCCTATGTTGTCCAGGAGGGTCTTGAACTCCTGGCCTCAAGTGATCCTCCTACCTCAGCCTCCCAAAGTGCTAGGATTATAAGAATGAGCCACTGAACCTGGCCTTAGATAATATGGAAAACGTAATTAAACAATTAGTTATCGAATACAATTTTAAGAGTCATGAAGTAGATGGCCAATACTATGAACACTTGAGCTATGCTTTAAAGCGTGAAGAGGAGCCTGCTGGGGCATTCCAGGCAAAGAGGACAGCATTTGCAAAGGCCCTGTGGCAGTGTGAGTTAGTTGCATTTAGTGTGGCTAGAATGCGTGAGTGAGGCAGAACGACTAGAGAAGTAAGTAGGGTGTGGATCATGCAGGAACTTTCAGGGCATTCTCAGGATGTGATGCCTTGTCCTGAGAAAAATAAGAAGCCACTCAAGGGCTGTAGACAGAGTTCAGCGGGGTAGCATCGGGGAGGGATCGGGGCAGAATGTAGTGTGCGTGTACCTGTCTCAGGTCGGCCCTGTGGCAAGTGTTTCAGCATGATGGCTGTCAGTGGTCATGAGCAGATCATTCTAATTCTGGCTGATGTGATTCCGTTAGATGACAGCTTTAGTTCTGTTACTGAACGACCTTTCCTGTGTATTCCTAAGTCTGTCCAAATTACCGTACAGAGAACTTCTCCAGTTTAAACCGTTTCTCATTAGAGAATGATTTCAAAAGCAAACGGCTTTGCCTGTCTATTACTACTGAAGAAAATCTTCTTCAGAGAGAGACTTGCCTTAATCTTGGGCCTGCGACTCATGCATTCCAAAAATGATTTGCAATAAATCTCCTTAAATCCGTATAGTGTCTCCCTTTTAATCCTCAGCTTCTTCCTTACATATCAAGCCTGGGAAGGCACAAATCTCTTCATTTATTAAGAGAAACCCACAGCACCATAACCTGAGAACGTAGTTCCATCTGTTTAGGAGTGTGTGCATCTTTGTAAATTTTGATGGAAATGGAATTTCATTTTCCAGATGAGGAAAATCAGAGCCAGAAGCCTTGGGACTCTTGGCTCTCCAAAGAGCTCTGTCTAGACAGCTGGGATGTACCCGTCTAGGGTTTTTTTAGTTCTGCTTTTAGAATTAGATCATATTCAATCATACTATGAATTATTCTTTTTTAGAAAACCTATTCTTAAAAAGTTTAGGTTTGAGAAATCTAAACACGTGTGGAAGCATTTGAGTTTGGCACCAGATCCAGCAATGATGAAAGGTTGCGAGAAATCTTTTAAACATTTATTAAGCAGTCACTGTGCGCCAGGCATGTGTGGAAGCTTTAGGCGCATTATCTGATTTTACCCTCAAAACTGTTCTAGGAGGTCCATACTATAAACCTCTCCATTTCACAGATGAGGAAAGTGAGTCTCAGAATGTTTTATTTGCTGCCTGAGAATGTGGTAGGGCTGCAATCTGAACCCTGTCTACAGAAACTCAAACACCCCCTTTTCAATTTTAATATAATACGTAATATAATTAGGTTAATTACCTAAAATGTGTAAATACCAGACCACTTTTTGACAGGTTCCTAGTCTTACCCAATACTGTGAAGTTACAAACTCAAGCTAACATCTAGGAAAGACAGTGGCTTGGGCTTAGAGATCGAGCCCACCTCTCCCCTCTATAGACTGACCAAAAGGACAGAAAGAATGCAAAGAACAAAAGAACAAAATTCTGTCATTCAGGGCAACATGATTGAGCTCAGGAGACATGATGTTAAGTGAAGTAAGCCAGGCACAGAAAGATAAACACCGTATGTTCTCACTCACAGCTAAAAGTTGATCTCATGGAAGTGGCGAGTAGAGTAATGGTCACTGGAGGTGGCGTAGCTGGGAGGGCACTTGCTGTTCTTCCTGTCTTGACCCCACAGACTGTACAGGAACCACCATTGCAGCATTTTCATAATGAAAAAAAATTCTCATTCATAGTTATGAGCTAAAAGAGGACAATTTTTTGAAAAGGAATCAGTAAGAGTGACAAAATGTGGGTAATTGCAAAATTGAGGGACAGGGCATTCATTATCGTATTCTCTTTACTTTTGTGTATTGTTGAAATTTTTCATAACAATGAGTTTTTTAAAAAGTGAAAAAAAAAAATAGGGGGAAGAAAACTGCATTAGTTCAGGAAGCCAGAGATGGTGCCATAGTCATGTCCAAAACTTCCATGATTTTCTGATACGGCACAGAAAGTCCATGGGAAAGTGGGACCGTCTTGAGGGAACTAAGCAGAAGTGGATCTGCAGAAATTGGGCATCCGCTAAGTGGGACTCCTGTTGGGAAGGGGTGGTGCAGGCTGCAGGGAAGAGGGGTCTCCCTCGGGCTCCCCTCCTGCACTGCAGATCCATGAAGAATGGAGTCAGCGCAGCGGGCAGCGGTCCGTTGAAGAAAAAGCCTGGGGAGGCGGAATGCATGTTGAGAGGCAACTAAGAGCAGCTGGGTAGATTTATTTTTTTCCCTGCATCTGTGATGCCAGGAAGTAACAAAATGTTACCTACAGCAAACATTTCAATCAGAAGGAGCAATTCATTCAGAATACAAACGGTTCCCAGGAAGACAGATAGCCTGTTTCAAGAAGCACACATTTCTTTATTAGCCCCGAGATTTGCAGAGAAGAATTCACTGGGATTTGTGGTATAGAGAGAAAGATGCTGTGGTATTTGCTGGTATTCAAGGTGCATGAATTCTGTTCACATTCTTTTCCTTTTTTCCCTGTGTTGAAGGTCCACCCCTTGCCATCCTACGAGCTCAGCTCAAATGCCCATTCTTCCGTAAAACCATTCCTTATCTCCCACCCCCGGTTTTTATCCTTCCCACCCAGAAGTAACATCTCCATCTTTCTGTTTGTTGATCAGTGTTGTTTAATTTTAAAAGTCATATTTGTATAGGGTAAAAAGTAACAAAACTAAATGCCAGGAGGGCATGGAATGGAAAGACATCTCCCGCCACCCAACTGTCTCAGTTTTCCCCGGAAACATTTTCTGTTTTCATTTTCTTGAAATGTCTTTCCAAAGACAGTGGTCTAAACCAGCAAATAGAAGTTCCCTCTGCATATCATTTTGCCCTCTCTTCTTCATTTTAGTATACCTTGGAGATGATTCTGTGTCAGACATACTGATCCACTTCATTTATTTTCGTGCTGTCTAGCATTGCATTGCTGTTTCTCTCCTTTGAGTCCCCATCGTGTATCTGCTTGGCTCTTTTAGGACACAAACCTGTCTGCTTGAGATCTAGCGCCTGTATGCATGCTGCCTTCTTTGCTGGATTTCAAACTAACTGATGGCAAAGGCTGGGCATTATTCTTTATCACATTTCCTTAGGACTTAGTATAATCTTAAGGGGTAAAGTATGAAATAGTTAAATTGTAAAGCTTTGTCAAGGCACCATTTTCCCAGAAAACAACTATTTCCTTTAACTGAGGTATAATTTATAAACAATAAAATGCACAAATCTTAAGTATTTAGTTTGATAAGTTTTGACATTTGCATATACTGGTATAACTACCAGTCAAAACAAAATATGGAATATTTCCATTATTTTGGAGAATTTCCTCATGTGCCTTTCCAGTCAATTTTTAACTGCCCCCTGCAATGCCAGAGGCAATGACTTTCTGATTTATATCACCATCTATCAGGTTTTTTATGTTCTTGTGCTTAATGTAAATGAAATAATATGGTACATATTCTTATGTTCTTTTATTCCTTTTCATTGGCAAGTAGTATTTTATTTTATAAAATTTGTTTACCCATTCTCTTTTTAATGGACTTTCCTTATTTCCCCTAATTTTTGTCTGTTATGAATCATCCATGACCTAGTCTTTTTGTGGACTTCATTTCTCTTGGGTAAATATCTAGGAGTGGAATTCCTGAGCCATGGGGTGGATATATATTTAACTTCAATACCAATCTGCCAAACACTTGTCTAAAATTGTTGTATCATGTTAAACTCCACCAGCAATGTATAAAGGTTTAGTTGTTCAACATCTTGGCCAACATTTAGTATTGCTAGTCTTTTAAAATTTGAGTCACTTTAGTGTGTGTGAAATGGTATTTCTTTGTGGTTTTTATAATAATTGCATTTCATGATGACCAATGACATTAAGAACCTGTTGACTATTTGCTTATCTTCTTTTTTGAAGTATCTGCTCTGGTTTTTGTCCATTTTTTTATTGGGTTGATTTTTTTTCTGGATATGAGTTGTTTATCAAATATGTGTATTAGGAATATTTTTTCCTTGTCTGTGACTTCTCTATTTATCTAGTGAGTGGGGTCTTTTGATGAGCAGAAATTTTTAAATTTTGTAAAGTCTAGTTTACCTTTTTTTCCCCCTTTATTATTGGTGCTTTGCATGTTCTGGCTAAGAAATCTTTTGTCTACTCAAAGTCACAAAGATATTCTTTTCTATGTTTTCTTCTAGAAGCTTTACATTTTTAAGCTTTTACATTTAGATATATGATATAACTTGAATTAATTTTTATGTAAGGCATGAAAGAGAGGCTGAGGTTTCTTTTTATTCCATACGAATATACAGTTATTCCAGCACCATGTGTTAAAAGCGCTTTCCTTTCTTCACTGACTTTGTGCATGGAAGTTCAATTGTTCATATATGTGTGGGTCTGTATCTGGACTCGTATTCTTTTCCATTGATCTATTGGTCTATTTTACTCCAATACCACACTGTCTTGATTACTGTGGCTTTATTTCAAAATCATAAAATGTAAATTCTTCAACTTTGTTCTTCATTTTCAAGGCTGTTTTTCATTTTTTTAGATCTTTTGAATTTCCATATAAATTTTAGTGTCAGCTTTCCATTTTCCTCAACAAAATCCTGCTGGGATTTTTATATTTAGAGAGTATAGGTACCTTGACAATTTTCAGGCATTCAACCCATGAAAATTATATATCTCTCCATTTAATTGAATCTTATTTAATTTGTTTTGTAATTTTCAGTATAGAAACCTTATACGACTTTAATTAGGTTTTTTCCTAGGGTGTTTGATATTTTGGTTGCTGTTATAACTTTAATTTATTTTCCATTTTTTTATTACCAGAATAATACAAGCACAATTGATCCATGTATGTTGCATGTGCATTATGATGGTTATGTTTTGTTAATGAATTACCCTTCTAATTATTATGAAAAGTCCTTGTTTTTCTCTAACTCTCCTTGTTCTGAAGTCTACTTTGTCTGCAGTATTATAAATATGTCAGCTTTATTACATCTTGTGTATGCATGGTATATCTTTTTTGACCCCCCTTTTTTTTTTTCAACCTGTCTCTTTATGTTTAAAGGATATTTCATGTAAACAGCATATGATTGGGTCTTGCTTTTTTAGACAGTTTTACAAAGTCTGCTTTTTACATGTAGTGTTAATCCATTTACATCCTAAGTATTAGTATAGTTGGATTTTAAGTTTAGCTTCTTGGTATTTGTTTTATATATGTCTGTATTAGTTTGCTAGGACTGCCATAACAAAGTAATATAGACTGTGTTACTTAAAACAATAGAAATTTATTTTCTCACAGTTCTGGAAGCTGAATGTCTGAGACCAAGGTGTCAGCAGAGTTGATTCCTTCTCAGGGCTATGAGGGAAGGATCTGTTCCAGGCCTTTCTCCTTAGCTTATAGATGGCTGTCTTCTCCCTGTGTCTTCACATGGTCTCCCTCTATACCTATCTGTGTCCAAATTGCCTCTTCTTATTAGGACATGAGTCATATTGGATTAGAGCCTACCCCAATGACCTCATTTTAACTTAATTACCTCTTTAAAGACCGTATCTCCAAATACAGTCACATTCTGAGGTACTGGCACTTAGGACTTCAACATATTAACTTGGGAAGGGGACACGATTCAGCCCACAACAATGTCCCCAAAATTCTTATTTCCTTTGTTCCTCCTTTCCTGCATTCTTTTGAATATTTTTACCCTTTGCAAAGGACAAAGGAAAATGGACAAGAGGCAGAGAGAAAACAAGGTCTTCTAAAGATAAGAATTTCTGGTTTTCAGGAGTGAGTCTCTGCTGGCAAAAGTTTTGGGAAGGTTGGAGAGATGTTTTGGGATGTGGTTTTGGAGCATACAAGTGAGGATGGGTGGTTTTGAAAATTCTCTTTATCCCACTGAGCAACCCCCATTCTGCCTATGACACAGCCTTAGGGCCTCGAAGTTAGAAATGAGAATAAAAATGCAATGTGCAAAGTGTGGCATCTGGGCGTTAGCAAGGGCAGTTGCTTTGCAAGTACACCGTCTCTCTTTGCTTCACAGACCCCTAGCTAGCAGCCTGGTATATGGTGGTGGCTGCTCACATTCTGAACTGAGATTCCTTCTGAGGAGACCCTAACGGCTCAAATATGCCACAGGGCCCAAAGGCTTGCATGAAAAATGAGTCACTAAATTGAAAATGAGACTGAGTTGTGATAAGTACTTTATATAAATTGTTTCATAGTAATGGTGCTTTAAGATTTGTCATGTGCAAATGTATTATCAACCAGCAGTACTGTGAATGTAATTTTCTTAACTGATGAACTTCATTTTTTAACATAAACCCTCATTAGAATATACCATTATGCAGAAATCATTATGATCTGATAGATTTGATGGATATTCACATATCATATTTCCAAGTATAGGCTGATATTGCAAATACCCACAGCGAATTATGGCCGGAAAATATTGCTGTAGATATTTGTTTTACACAAATTGCTAACACTTGGAGTGACATTCTCAGGCTGTACATTGAGGCAAATTGTATCATATCAGAGACTGCTTGTCCATCTTCATCAGTTAGGGATTTTTTTTGGATGCTAAAAAGGAGAGAGAGTGAGGGAAAAAAAAAAAAAAAAAAACCTCAAGCAAAGTTAGAGGTAGAAGGGCATTTCCTTGCTCGAAAAATTGAAAATTGAGAAATATTTCTGTGTTTAGGAACTACTTGGTCCAATAACACATATGCTGTAACAAGAACCTGATTTTTCTTTTTGCTTTGTCTTTTGTAGTATCGGCTTTATCCTCAGGCTTCACGCATTGTTCCCGGCCCCATTCCCAGCCTTCTTCTCTTTGTCATGAACAGCTGCCACTAGTTGCAAGCTCACAGCCTTAAACTGCATTGTCCAAGGGAAGAGCAGGGACCCTCTGGTTGTTCCTGCACACATCCGTATATGCTCTTTCTCTTGTTGGCTCAGTTTTGTTCATGTGTCCACCCTGAACAATCATGATGGTCACAGAGAGAGGAGTCCATGATCAGCTTACATCAACCAGGGCCTGGTCATGGAACATAGGGTGGGTCAGCCCCAGCTGTATCACATAGCGTCAAGAGTGCTTCTGATTCATGTCATGTAGTACCTAGATTTCAAAATTTTTCCAGCCCTCATAGTCTTCTACTTAAAATCGCTAAATTACTTTTTTCCTTTTTTGTGATCTATTAAATATAAACTTGAACATAATTTAGAACACATGGATTTTGAATATACAAAATTTTACTCCTTGGGACTCCTTCCAATCCCCAAATAACTGAGAAGTAAGGGAAAAAGATTTCCCTCCGCATGTTAAATTTTAAATCAGAGAAATGAAGAGCTCCCTTCTCTGGCCCATGGGCACTGGCTTTGGTGGCCACAGCTGGCCTTCTCTGAGTCACGCCCCTGCCATTGCCATGACTCAACTCTCAACAATAGAAACGTCACTATATGGAGCCAATTGAAAAATTCAGAAAAGTCAGTAGACCTTGAGAGGCCCAAAGGTAAAATATCTACATATGATTATGTGAAGAAGTAAGTTTTCTAGAGGTACTTTTTAGAAATATGCTTTCTTGGAAAAAAAGCGCTCTCCCTTTGTGATATTAAAAAAGGAAAAGACTCTGGCAGAAGATCTTATATCATTTTCTTTCCTGCCAAGGAGAATTCTAAGATAGGCATTTTCTAGTAAATGTGCTTGTTTGCAATAATTGCTTCTCTGGCATTGCAATATATTGCCACCATTTCCTTTAATCTAAGTCGTGTATGTTTCAATACTTGACCATTCAAACCATCGTAACAAGAGACACAAAAAGAAATTACTTTGGCTGGTTTCTTGAGATGTTGGGATAGATGCTGTCATTTACAGTCACAGGTTAGGAAAAATCTCTTAAAAGAGCAAGGGAATCTGTGCCGGGAACCTTATCTGTTTTATCGCAACATGATGGAACATGAACATCATCACATACTGTGTTTTCATTCCCTGATTGACTTGGCTTTTAGTCTTGAGTTATAATGACAAATACAAATACTCCATGACTTACCAACAACAGAAATAGAGATTCACCATCAATCATCTTATAAAAAGCCCAAAATGCAACTTGAAACTGGAAAAAGAAATTCAACCGAAATAGAAATTCCCCGTAGTGTTTGTGGGCCCTTCAATCACAGCTTTATGTCTCCGTTAAAAAATACCTCCATGTCCGTGCGAGAGGAGCAGCTGGCTCACAGATCAAGTCCACTGAGCTTGTCTTTCATGCCCACAAATCGCTTCAGGGATTTCCCTTTCTTGGTGGATAAAATTCATCTAGGAATTGATTTGGTGCTCCAATCTAGGAGATTCACACCTTGCACACTGTGTGTCTAAATAACGGGATGATCTTCATTCAAAAATCAAATAATGGGTCAGTTCAGCAAACAGATCACTTGTGCCTGATGTCTAATCAGCATTTATTTAAATTTTGCACCATCAAAGAAGACAGTTCTCTCATTTCTAAATATTTATCAAGGACTTACCTTACACCAGGCAACATTCTAGGCACTGGAATTTTGGTGGTGAAAAACACAGACAAATTTACTTCCCTCATGTATGTAAATTGGGTGTAATTGTTAATTCACAGTAAGTGAATCAACAAATTTAAAAGCCAAGAAAGAAAGAGACACAGAAAGAGAGAGGAAGAGAGGCAGAACTATGAAGGAAAAAAAGGATGGGAATGTGTGTGTGTAAACCACAGCATTTCCATATATCACAACTGCAGGTCAGAGGAACATGCAAATTAGAGCCACTTGATGTTACAGGTCAGAGGCTGATGATGACTCGGCAGGTCTGAGACATTCCCTGGCAGGCATGGCCATGCTGGTCCCTGCTGTGTTCCTAAAGAAGTATAACATGGAAACAAGACCCCCCTGCCCAGCCCCACAGTGGAAAGTGTCCTGAGTTCCAATTATACTTGTCCCCCTTGAAGCCGTAACTAATATTATCATATAAAAGATTCTGGAAAGTCCTGCAATATCTGTTCAAACTATTAAGATTTCCTCAAAGTTATTCTGATACGGAAATTTTTTCTTGTCTCATTTATTAACCTCCCACCTTACTTAGACTAGTGAGAGGCATCATTAAACAGAAAGCATTATGTACCTGGGCACTCAGTCCCACTGGACAGTGGCCAGGAGAGAGTTCTAGAGTGGCATCCACTCTCTAGGAATTCATCACTGAGCACGGGTCAGCTCAGTTCATGAGCATCCAATCTGTGCCGCTCCTGGAAATGGAGAGATGATAAGGCACAGTTTGGGCCCTCAAAAAGACACAATGTAATAGGAAGGTATTTACATATAATTAGAATTTATAATTAATATTACTTGCTGCAATTGGGAGAAGGGCACAGGATAAATAGGGAAGCACAGAGCTCATCTTTTTACACTGGAGGCGACAGGAGGGTATCGTGAAAGACTTCCCAGAGGAAGTGACAGGAATTGCATGCATAACATTTCCTGGAGAATAATCCATCATAGAACATGGGTCATGCAGTTCAGATGGTATATCCTGCAGGGATTCCGAAACTGGAATAAAGTTCATGGGGCACATGGTCTGCATGGGTTTCCACAGAGACAGTGGAACATTAGCAAGATCTTGAAAGAAGGGGGCTAATAATCAGCTTTAATTGTCTATGATTGATAATATTACTATGTTAGCTATTACTGATGATGGAAGACCTCTGTGTCACTCACTTTACACAGCACCTTGCACCATGCCTCCTGCCTGCTCGTAGGTTGAAGACCAAAATCTTTAACATGGCCCTTAAGCCCTCCTTGAATTTATTCATGGATTAATTGACTGATTGATTGCTTTAAGAAATATATATTGAGTGCGAACACTGTTCAAAGCACCATGAATATGGTGGTAGTCAAAACAAAGCCCCTGCCCCTGTGGAGCCAGGGAATATCTATGCTAATGGGAGAGATCAATGATTAAAAAGGATTGAAAAATAGAGATTGCTTTTCAGGGGGTGATAAATATTATGAAGAAATATTAAGCATCATAAGGGGTTAAGAAGTAACCAGCAAAGAGTAATTTTAGAAAGGAGGTAGGGGAAGCCTCTCTAAAAAAAGGGCTCCCATGCAGAAAACTAAAGAAGGTGTGAGCACGCTTGGGGCCCAGCTCTTTGCTCTCACTTGTTCTCTGTGCTCTCATTGGCTGGACTTTTCCATATTCCCCAATGCCTAAGGCTACCCCAGGGCCTTTACACATGCCCCTGGTTCCTCCTCCTTCTCTTCCTCTTCCTTCTTCCTCTGCTTCTCCTCCTCCTCTTTCTTCTTTAGTACTTGGAACACTCTTCTCCCATTTTCTCATTGGACCTAGTTTTCTCCTAATCTTCAGATCCAGGCTAAATTCACTTCTTCTAGGAAAGTCATTCCTGGCCCTCTAGACCAAATCAGTTTTGTTATTATGTATTCTTGCTGATTATGTCCTTGTCTTCTTATTGTCAATTGAGTTTTATGTTGTATGTGGGTAGATTTTATACATTCAATGAGGTATTTATTATAACTTATATTTTAATTAATACTGAAGTTATTAAAATTGGAATTTTTAAAAACTAGCTTTTCTTTAGCATTAATTGATGAATTATGTTCTTTTATAAATCTAGCTATTTCTGTATAAAATAAAAAAGGCTTTATTTGATTAGTGTAATTTAATTGATGTAATTTGATTAATAGTTAATTATAAATTTAATAAGTTAAATTCTCTGTAACATTTAATATAACTTTTTTTAACTAATCTGTCCTTAGGTAGTTGAAATTATAATCACAAATGTAACGGATCTAATTCTCCCGGGGCACACACAGTTGTAGGCAGACCTACAACTCAAAAACGATTCTCTTAGGCTCTGAAACACTACTTTCAAAATCAATTAATCTCAAGTGTTAGATGTAATGGATCAGATTATCAAATAAGCAGTGTTTACAAATACAATAAATCAAATTATCTAGACATTTAAATGAAAATCACAAGTGTATTACCAATTAAACATTTAAAATCAAAATCAGCAAGTCCAATGGGTCAGACGAACTTAACCGTTTCATATACATTAAGTGGACGTTTATCTGCCAGCATGCCTCAGCCTTTAGGGCAGGCAAATGGGGCGTGCGGTGGCCAGAGTTGATGGGCTGGTGGAATCCTGCCAAGAACAGCCTCACACAGGGCTCCGAATCCTTCCTGTTGGTGACTCCAGGATTTCTTTGAAATATGTTTGTTCCCTGACATGGTAAAGGTTGGGAAGCATTGCCACAAACAACAATGCATACACACAAATTACTATGATTGCAAAACCTTTCAAAGCTGAATACAAAATGTTAATACTATTGGTGTGGTTTACATATTTAACCAACTGTTGGCTTATTTCCAATTTTGCCTGGGTACAAAAGCACTTCTCCAAGTCAGGAAAGCAGATTCGCTGTTTCTGGCCAGCTGAGGTCACTGGCATAAGACACGGGCTACTAATGGATATGGCAACATGTCCAGAACAATTCTACCTGAGCCTGAGATTTAAAAGCTGAACCCTATTTTAAATTCAGGCTCTGTCTTCTTTCTCAGTTCTTACAAAACTGTAACCACTGCACTGCCTGATTGTGAGTTGGCTCTACTCACCCGACTTGGACTGAAACTCACCCCTTTCCTAACACATGGAAAATTCCTCCCCTCTTTTAGTTTCTTATCTCTCTCTCTCTCCATCATTATTCTATAGGCTTTTATTTATATGTACATTAGCACAGTTATAATCTTCCATTCAAATATTTGACTACCTGATTATAATCTGTCTGCCTCACTAGACTGTGGATTCCACAAGGCCGTGTCTGCCTTTTGCTCACCACGCTATCTCTACCACGTGGTACAGGACAGCTGGATGATCAGTTTTCCAGTGAGCAAATGCAGGGAAGGTATAGTAGCCACTAAAACAGAAATCATCCTATAGGTAACACGCAGGTATCACATCAAGGGTTATGTCTCCTCAACAAAGCTTGGCCGTATCACGTATCTAACAGCCCTCTGAGAAATGAGCAAACACCAAAACACAATGGCCCGGGGTAGATATGTACAAAATCGAAGGCAGAATATATTCTAGGCCAGCGAGATTGGTTTGATTTATCAACAAGAGCATGTCACACAATGAAATAACTCACCAAGGGAGATACTGGCATTACCCATCCTAGCAAACTCCAGAGAACAGGTGCCCAAGGACTCCTGGGCTGGTCACTGAAGAAACTCTGTCCCTACATAACATCCATTTTCAACAATCCCTGCAGCGAGAAAGGTGTATGGCTTACGAGCCGCAGAATTAGGCATCACAGGACACTCTTTCCTGCTGCCCAGTCCCCGTGCCCAGTCCTCTCCTTTCTTCATCTGCTGCCTTTCAGCCGTCCTTCAGCTCTCAGCTCCAGGATCACCACCTCAGGCTTTTCCCAATTCCCCTCCAACCTGGCTCCTCAGGTTGGCATAGATGCCTTTGCTCTGGGCTCCCATGGCATTGCACACTTTCTGCGTTGCCTCAACAAGTTCCACGTCATTTCATACTTGCCTCTACTGTTACATCCTTCAGTAGATTGTGGCTCACACCATAGCTAGAGTGATGTATGATTAGTTCATCATTCCCCACGCCTCGCCTGAAGCCAGATCACAGCAGCTGCTCCACCAGCAGTTGTTGAATGAATAAATTGTTCTGATGCTCTGTTCAGGTGGCCTCTTTCTGATTATCATTGGCCTTCATGTGAAGGGAGGGTGTGTGGGGGAGGGGTGCAGGTCAAAAAAGGAACATGTGTGGTCCCCTTAGGATTTCTAATTTTTGCTGGAAAGTTATAAATTGGTGCTACGGTTTATACATCAGTCTCTGAGCACTTAGTAAACAGGTGTCCATTCCCAAGAGAAAGATCAGGTTTGTCCAGGTCCCACCTGATGGCAAATTTCCCCAGTCTCATCAGCAGCTGCCTCCCTCAAGCAAACGCCTGCTCCATCTGCATCTCTTTCTCACCCCAAGCTTGCTTTTGAAACATTCATACATGGGAGGAAAACTGATTCAAAACTCACCCTGAAGGCAATTCTATATTGAAAGAAATGAGCAAGAAAATGATAAAAAGCAGCTTGCACAAAGGCTGCATTCATCGAAGGTGCCCTGATGTTGGGTTTTTATTCAGTTTGGTAGCTGTGTTGCTACTTAGCTCTTGAATGTTATGATCTAAATTTATTCTTACATTGAATCTGTAAAGCATTCCTGTGACGAAAACCTATGATGAAAAAAATATCATCTTCTCTTACCAGTTTCATCCCAGGAAGCTATTTTCACCTTAGATGAAATATTCAGGGCTTTGTTTTCCTCTTTTTCCGGAAACCTTGGGGTTTAGTGAGAATGATAAATAAAGTAGGGGTCAGGAGAACACGGAAGGGCTCTTACTGCTGTCCTGGGAGGGCAGAGCCCGGAGGAGGAGTGTTTTCCACTCAGGGCCAAGCGCTTGCCTTTTTATCACTTTATTCTGAGCTTGGCATCCCTACTGATCAGCTGACAAAAAGAAGAAAGAAAAGGAATCTTGTCTTCAGAGCCCATTTGAAAAACTTTGTGCTGTCTTTATATCAAGAGTGAACCCTGGTTATAGCTACTTCAGCTTGTAGCTATGGTTTGATGTTCATCAGTGTTATCGCACGTTTCCAGTGTGCAGACCCTGTGCTGCCGTGCTGTGTGTCAGCCCATTTAATCTTTTTTCTTTTTTTCTGTTTCAAAATATTAAGAGGGTGCACATTTTTTGTACATGGCTTGAGTCGGGGCTGTGAATATGCCCATCACCCGAATAGAGTGCATTGTACCCGTTAGGTGGGTTTTTGCCCTTCCCCCTTCTCCCTCCCTGTGCTTGATTTCCAGTGACTCGTACTTTCCTCTGCGTACGTGTGTGCCCATCGGTTAGCTCCAGTTTATCAGAGAATGCACAAAGAAGAGCTGGTATCCACACTGCAGAAATTGTTCCGTAGCATTGAGAAGGAGGGAATCCTCCCCAACTCAGTCCATGAAGCCAGTATCACCTTGATACCAAAGCCAGGTAATGACACGACAACGACAAAAACAACAACAAAAAGAAAACCAAAGACAGATAACCCTTACGAATATAGATCCAAAAATCCTCGGTAAAATACTAGCAAACCGTTTAGTCTTTGCAATGACCCTAGAGGTGCAGCACTCAGGCCATCGCCTTGTAAGGCTTAGCGAAGTTAATGACTTGTCCAAAGTCTTAGAAAAGGAATTGTCTGTCTGGCTCAAAAGTTCGTATCCGTTACCACTGTGGTGTTCTGGCCTCCACGAAAACAGGTTACATCACTGACTGTTCAGCTCAGGTGGTCACTGCCACCAACATGTTCCATCTGCCTGCTATGGTTTCTGTAGCTCTTTGAGGTCACAACCTCCACACTTGCCTGTGATAATTTATCAAACTGATCATTACTATAGGGCAGCCATGGCCAAAAGTAAGAGTTATGTATCAAAAATGTTTCCAGGTAAACTAGAGGCAAGAACCACTCCAAATCAGCCAAGGGGAAATGCGGTCCTTCCTGCTTTCCGGGATCAAGAGTTTTGAGCACTTTAAAGGCAGAAAGACACACATGTGAGAGAGCATGTCATGTTCAGGGAAAAACAGAGTAGTTAACACTCACATAAGGCCAATAATTTGTGTTCATAAAATAAAATAGCATTTAGTAAAAAGAGACCCAATCACATAAAATCAATATGCATGGTTTTTTTTTTCAGTGAATATTTTATTCAAAAAATAAGTAAGAGAAAATCTTTCATTCAACAAGCATTTATTGAGTGTTTAGCCTACTCTGTGGAAGGCTCTGGCCTAGATGCTGGGGGATTTTTCTGCTTGGTATGCTTCTATTATGGTTCTGTTATCATAATGTAATTAAAGACAAGTGGTGATGACCAAAAGGTGACATAGGATGCAATCAGCGTCCCCCAGAGCCTGGCACAAAGTCTCTGTCCTAGAGGCAGGGAGTGCTGCAGGGGACCTCTGCACCAAGACCCAGCAATGCTCTGTCTTAAGGAAAGCGGCTCTGCAGAGGAGACGGCATCGCCAAATCATTGCCACAACACGATTCTGCTCCCCAAATGGGGATTTGGGGATGAAAAGAATGACATTCAACTTTTTATTGAGCATTAACCAAGGCACTTTTTACATGTCTTGAAAGCACTTTAGGATATTTAAGGAAGTAGGATACCCTTAATTTGCTTTTATTTTTTTGTCTTCGTGACGGTTAATTTTATGTGTCAACTTGATTAAGCTAAGGATGCTCAGATAGCTGATAAAACATTGTTTCTGGGTGTGTCTGTTTCTGGCAGAAATTAGCATTTGAATTTGTAGCCTAAGTAAAGCAGATTCCCTCCTCCCCACATGAGGGGACATCATCCAGGCGGTCGAGGGGCTAAATAGAACAAAAAGGCAAGGATGGGTGGATTTGCTTCCTGTTTGGGTTGAACATTCATCTTCTCCTGCCCTAGAACATTGGTGCTTCTAGTTCTTGGGCCTTTGGACCCCAACTGGGACCACAGCATTGGCTTCCCTGGCTAACACTGGGAGTCACACTACTGTCTCCCCTGGTGGCCAGGCCTTCAGATTTGGGCTGGATTGTTCCACCAATTTTCCTGGTTCTGCAGCTTGCAGACAGCAGGTCAGGAGACTTCTTGACCATAATAATCTTGTGAGACAATTCCCATCATAATAAATCTCCTCGTGTGTGTGCATGTACATGTGTGTATGTGTGTGTGTATATGTAGATAGATAGTCTCCTAGGGTGCTGTTTCTCTAGGGAACCCTGACTAATACAATCTTCTAAAACAGAACTTTGCATAAAGGTCAACTGTGGTTCACTGCTCCTTTTCCTCAGCTCTGTGTGTCTTTAGGATACACATCATCCTCCTTCCTTATCAGCAGACTTCGTAACCTGTGTCTGCAAACTGCCAGGAGGATTTGCCTAATATTAAATATATAATATAATTTTGACATTTTACTGAGGACTGACTATGTGCCGGGCTCTATACTAAGCATTTTTACAGAAGCCATTTCAGGCCAGTTTTCTTCTTGTACCTATTGCACAGCTGAGGGAAACTGAGGGTTAGCAGGTTTTGGTAATTTGTCCAAGTAAGTGGCAGAACTGGGATTGGACCCAAGTCCGCCCCCAATGTCAGTGACTGTAAACAGCTAATATGCTCAATACGGAACACACAATTATGGAGCGCCTACTGTGTGCGGGACAGCCTAGACGCTGCGGAGATGGAGGGGATCAAACTAGACAAAGTCCCAGCCTGTGGGGATTTCTTTGGTGAAGTGGAGGGAACAATAAACAATAAAATAAACATGTAATACAATGTCAAGGAATGAGCGTTGTATAGGCGATGTGATCCCGTATTGATAGCGTGTATGTGTTTATTAGAAATAGGCCCAGAAAAAGACTAGGAAGACATCTGCCATAAGAGTGGTTATCTCTGGGTGGTCAGGCTTTTATTTTCTTCCTTACACTTTTTTTGAAAACTTACAAATATTCTTCCATAGCTGTACAATCATGTCATGCAACACATAAATATTATTAAAAACAGCATTTGACCTTAGTAAATCCTGACACACTGCACATGGTTTAGCTGTTCTCCTCTCGCACACTTTCACTGCAGTTCTTCATATTAGAAAAGAAGCATGACTTGTTTTTTCTCAGCTGTAGCAATGTGTGAAATACTGATTTTACCCAGGAACCTCACGGGTCCTCTTTGCCCCAAGCTTTTCTGAGGTCATGCCTATCTGGTTTCTCAACACGCCTGCACATCTGAGTCTCCGGGGCGTCAGGCCTCACCCCTAGACCCACTGAGCAGGAGCTCCAGGGAGTTGCCGGGGCCTCTGTGCATTTTAAAGTCCTCCAAGTGACAGGCATGTGGACTGGACTGGGGCTTCCTCCCCCTGGTCCTCAGAGCCCCCAGCCAGGGCAGAGAGTGGCTGGGCGTCATCAGCCCCCCTTCCTTCCCTCTGTCTCACCAGGCCCGGGACGGCCAGGGAGGGGGAGGGGTGGGCCAGAGCAGGTGACAGCGCCAGGCAGAAAGAAGACAGGCAAAGCCCGAGCCCTCCAGTGCCTGCTCCCAGCCCCTCCCTCCTGACCTACTTACTCGGGCACAGGGAGCGAGGGCCTCGGGCCTGGAGGACAGCAGGCGTGGTGAACAGAAGCAGAGCACCGCGCACGTGGGAGCGGAGGTCGCATTGAGCCCCACGAGGCTTCTTGCCGTTGCGGAACGCAGCACGCACTGTCCCGGCGTTGGGCCTTTGCCTTGGCTGCCCTTTCACTGAAATGTCCTGCAATGCCAGCTCTCTTCCTCCCTTGAGGCTGAATTCTACTTCTGCTTAAAAGTTAAACTCTCTGAGGTCTTCCCTGACCCCTTCTCTCCCAGACAGGAGGAATCCCTTCCTCCCTCCTCATCCCTGGGCACCCACAGGGATTTGTCACACCATTAAGGCAGCACTTAGCACATTTTATTGCTTGGTAGAGGTGTCTGCATCCCTGGCCAGGCTGGGACTCCTCAAAGACAGCACCATGTCCTGAATCATCACACACACAATTCCCCACGAATCACAGGATGCTGGCGAGGGGATGGGCGCAGGCCTTGGAGTTCACAGGACTAGTTTCAACCCCAGCTCTGCCTCTCCTGGCTGATTAAATGGGAACCCAGGTAGCTTCTTGCTAATCACGTGGAAACAGGTTAGAAATGCAGAATCTTAGGTCAGACCAGGATCTGCATTTGGTAAGATTTCCAAGTGATTCAGATGCACATTTGAGAAGCACCAGCAGCCTCTTTAATCCTCAACTTGCTCAGCTGTGGAATGGGCCTAATAACTGCTATTTACAGGGC
>RJWJ010001401.1:30647-134076 GCA_004363605.1 Indri indri | reverse complement strand
GAGATGGAGAGAGAGAACCGGGGAGAAGAGGCGGAAGTTCCCTGTGGGATTCTGAGAGAGGGGGAAGGGGGAGGGGCGAGGGGGAGGAGGGGACGGACATATGCATACACAAAGGGTGCAATGCACACCCTCCGAGAGATGGACATGCTTGGGACTGGGACTTGGGGGGAAGGGGGGGGCAAGGGCATCATACGTAACCTAAACACCTGTACCCCTATAAACAACAAACAATAAAAAAAAAAAAAAAAAAAAGAAATACTCAGAGACTCCAAATGGAGGTGTCAGGGCTCTAAATGGAGAAAATGCCTAGGGCCGAAGTCTGGAGTGCGTCACTAACAATGGGGAGACTTCTGAGAAATGCATTGTTAGGTGATTGCGTAGTTGTGCGGACCTGACAGAGTTACTCACACAAACCTGGGCGGTATAGCCTACTACGCGCCTAGGCTATATGAGACAGCCCGTCGCTCCTAGGCTACACACCTGCACAGCATGGTACTGCACTGAACAGTGCAGGCCATCGTAACACAGTGGGAAGTCTTTGTGTATCTAAACACATCTAAACATGGAAAAGGTACAGTACAAATATGGTATTATGATCTTATGGAACCACCATCATATGTGCAGTGTGCTGTTGATGGAAACATCATTATGTGACATGCGACTGTGATTCTAACTAGACTCCTGTGGGCTGCTGTTATCCAATTGCTCACTAGCAAACTATCTTCTATTAAGACTCTCACAGGTAATAGAGATCTCTGCTCTTTTGTAACCATGGAAACCTGACCATCAAAACACAAACAATTGTTTTGAGAACAAAATATCTTGAGTAAATATGTTTATCTTTGGCATTTTTTTTGCAGTTAAGACAGTTTTCACAACTCAGCCATCATTTTACCTTGATGCTCTGATTTTGTTATTCTTTCCTCCCCACTCACCTCTTTCCTTGCTGCAACCTCTCCACGTAAATGAGTTTACGGTGGGCTTTAGAGCCTTCCAGGGGAGTGTGTGGTTGTTCTGTGACAGCTTCAGCAGGACATGTTTATAATTAGTGCCCAGTCTAGGAATCAGGATGCATGCAAGCATTGCTCTGATAATAAATGGTAAGTGACACCTTCAAAAATATTTGATCAGAAACCATCTGCTCAGAGCCTCGGTGGACCAGCAGCCCAGGGAGAGAGGCGGTCCTTGAAGCGTGTGCCTGCTGGCCAAGGAGCCCGAAGCCCTTGGAGGCAGGGCAGAGAAAGGACAAAACCAGTAAGGGACAGAGGTGGGCACGAGTTCCACCTTCTGAGCTCCAGACCACTGACCTTGCACTCCTCAGCCCCTCCTCTCATTTCATCAAAGCCCACAAAAGAGGGAAGGTCAACTATAGCCCATCTCGGGGGTCTTAGAACCGCTGGAGTTGGTTCAACATGCAGATTCCCACCCTTTCATCACCCCCAAGAGACTCTGAGTCGGTCACTGGGGGTGCGTGCAGGAGTTTGCACTCACATGGTGATTCTGATGCAGGTAAACCTCAGGCATTTGGTCTTGACCTGGACATCTCTCTATTTTTCCCTTGTGATACTATTAATAGCTTTGACTGGCTGCCAAGATTGAGATGAGCTGTCAGACTTTCTCTGGTCCCTCCCCCCCACCCCCATTTACCCTTTTAATTGATTTGGTCTGAAGGTTCCTGACCCAAAGAAACCTTCGACTCATCTTTACCGAAGCTCTGACAGGCCTCACTATGGGACAAGCAGCTTCTCCAAATGGCCGTGTCTTTCTCTGTGCACACGCAGGCTGCTGCTGGTGAACCTGGTGCCCCGGGGCATGGGGGCTGTGCCATAGGCCAGCAGCACCAGGGACTGTGTGACTCCCAAGGGGGCTCCCAAGGCCACTGCCAGCAAGGGAAGGAGCAGGAGCGGAGGTGTGGCTGCAGGTGGGGCAGTTTGCACAGAGCAGATGGCTCCCTCTCCGCCCCCACCCCGTCTGCAAGGGGATGCCCTGTCCTCTGATATTCTGTGACTCCACTCAGTGGCTCCATTGCTGCGCCCCGGTGACAACAGCATTGACTCATCACAGAGACAAAGTAGTTTCTGTTTTGAGGCTCCGGTTTGGGTGGACATGCTACACAGCCTGGGGGCAGGAGATTTCCCGTCAATTGGAGAGAGCGCACTCTGCCTCTGGCCCTGGGACTGGCCTCAGTGCAGTCGCTGGAAGACAAAAGGGCCCTTAGCTGAGGCGGGGGCCAAGGAAGAAGAATGGTCAGCTTCTGTTCTGCTCTTCTCTGGAAAGACTGACCATTCTGGTGACATCTGCAAGGAGGTTGAGGTCCCCCCCACCCCCCACCCCCCGCGGTCAGGATTCCTTTCATTTGGAAATGGCAGCTGGAGCAACCGACGGGTGCAAGAGTCTGGTTCCCAGGCCTGCTGCTCACTGGGTGCCTGGGCATCTGGGTGTCCTGCAACTACAGAGGGTCCAGCCACAACTGACTTCTATGCATCAGTCAGCTCCGAACTGGGGGATAGAGGAAAGGCCACACCCAGGCAGAGGGGACATTGCCTGGGGAAGGCAGGTGACTGCGCAGACTAGTCCCCTCAAGGTGGCATTGGGGTTGGTGAATTGACCAATTGACCACCATCCTCAGCCTGGTCCCCATCCTGCTGCCGCAGGCACTGAGAACCATTTGGACTGGGGATGTCGACTGGCCCTAAATGGAACTCACTAGAAAGTTAGGTGCACAACCAGAATGCCAGTTTTTTTAAATTTTAGAATGAGAAATTTCACTGTCAGGTGGACCAGATGTTCACATGGGCCTAACACCCTCTCTCCCTGTGGGCAAGTTGTGTGGGAAGCTAAATATGAAAATGCTGTTTGGTGAGAACAGAGAGCTGTTTTAAAGGGACCCCGGATCTTTTTTTCATCAGGGCTGGTGAGACGCACAGGCACGAAAATGACTGTCATGCAGGAAAAGTTCATGCTCACAGGTTCATGCTCACTGGGCTCACCACGCCGGGCCACCCGGAGAGCTCCAAGGTGGATCAGGACGCAGCGGGAGAGGGGAACATATGGACAGGAAGGGAAGGGGAGGCAGGGGAGGCAGGCTTAGGATTGGCTAGTTTCAATAATTCCAGTGGGCTCTGGGGCATGGTGGCGTCCCTAGTTGCCTTGGGGTGATTAGGGCAGAGGACCGTGTCCCAGAGTGTGAGCACCCCACGGAGGAGGTGGCTGGGGCCGTGGGCTCTGGACTGATCGGTTTGCATTTGAAGGGTGCTCTTGTGGGTGAGTCATTTACTATCTGTTGGTAGAGAGAAGTCCCTCCAGGGTCAGCAAGGCCCCAAGAAGGCCAAGCATCAACTTGACAGGACAAGACATGATTGATTAATACAATAGATGATTCACGTATGTACATATGGATATGAACGATTTGAATGTTTAAAAGAGTCCGTTAGTTTATTCCACAAACATTTGTTAAATGCCTACTAGGTATCAGGCCCTGGGAATATGTTAGATACATTGTCCTTGTCCTATTAGACCTCAGAATTTAGCATCAGCTTCTGAAAGCCCAGTAAGTTCCCCCCAAAACAAGGACATACCTGGCAGGTGGATCAGGGTCTTGCCACTGGTGCCCAGCCGAGTAAGCCCTTCCCAGTGGTGCTCAGTGGGCATGGCCAGCATTTGACTCTGTGTCTCTCCTTTCTCTAACTTCACATTTTTGTCCTACCCATATTCTGAAGGACACAGTCCCTGCGTAGGGATGTTGATGCATTTAATTAGGCATCGACCGCTCTCTGTGGCCTGGTCGCCTTTGTGTGACTGTTCATATCTCAGTTCTGATGGGTTCTGTGCTGATTTCGTGGTTTGAAGGGTATTATTCCAAGGACTGTCTTCAGGCTGGTTTCACACAACCCAGGAAAGAAAAATTGGGGGACTAATTGCATTAGGTGATTTCTTCAATGAAGATGTCCCCAAATCCCACTGTCCTAGGGAATATCCCTCATCACACTCCACAAGTGTGGTGTTCAGAGGGGAGGGCGAGAAAATTTGGAATAAAATCTCTACCTTCAGAGACTGTGCACTCTGCAAACATCCCAGGGAGGCCCGTGTCTGCAAGGGCCTCTGGCAGACACACGTGTGGTGCATGCCTCCCCGTTACACCTAAAGAGAAGGCCGACGTGCGCACAGGGACATGTGTGTACTATTTTAGCAATTGCCATCTCACAGATCGGTCAAGTTCTACAGTGTGGTTCTTAGGTACTTTGCAGCTCAAGACACAGTTTTCACTCGGAATGATGTTATCAAAGTCAGGCTCCCAGGCTGGTTCCCCAAAACCTACTTCGCTTTCCCAAAGAGATCCACATCGGGGGAGGGCACCTGGAGCAGGGGTTGTGCAGTTACCTGACAGGTGGAGATCTCAGCACAGAGCCGAGCAGCCAGGGCAGCGAGGCCACCGGCACAGAAACACCCAGGACCGTGTCAGGAAAGGCTTCGGATCACGCAGCAAGAAGGTGTCTCATTGTGCCGCTATCTGCAAACTAGAGGCGCGAGGACGCAGAAACGTGGGCATCTTCCATGGGGCTCGCCCCCACACAAGGAGATGAGTCTTGCCTTTGGCAGTCGTTGTCAACATTCCCCATCCTCACTGCATCCTGCCCTCCTGGGCTGTCCCCTCCCTGCTCAATATCAGTCATGGCACCTCTCAGGACACCCGTGGGCTGTCCACTGCAGAAAAGCCCGGCTAGGCTGAAACAAGACTTGTTTCTCATGTAAAAAAAGCAATTCTGGTGGCCACCAAGGCAGAGTAATGATGTCCCCTAAAGTCTGCCAGCACCCAGACTTCCATCCCAAGTGTGTGTCTCTGTTCCACTTTCCCAGGTGGTCGCTGCAACTCTGGCCATCAGCGGGGTGCTCTGGGCAGCAAGAAGAACGACACCCTCTTCTCCCAGATGCCATCTCATTGGCCACATCTAATGACAAGAGAAATCGGGAGATAGTCTTTTAGCCTGGCATCTTGCCACCCATGTCAAATTAGGGCTCTGTCACTAAGGAGGAAGGGGGAGTGGTTGCTGTGGACAGCCAGCAATCACAGGGAACATGTGGTCATGATTTCTCACATCAATGTCACCAGCCACAGCTGTGATAAGAGTAAAAACCACCATCTGCTGAGTGTTTACTATGTTTGCACAGGGTACCAGGCTAAGCATTGCAAAAAACTTTCTCTCTTAGTTCTCATAGTACTACTATGAATCAGGCAATTATTATCCCAGTTTGTGTATGTGGAAACTGAGGCCCAGAGTTCACACCAGTAGATGGCAGAGCTGGGATGGGAATCCTGTGGATCTCACCCTTTTGCTCTGAGACGGGCAAATGTCTATAATCGGTGGGTGCAGGAATGGCGTTTTCCAAGATTTGGGCCAGCCTGTGTGGGACAGGGGCTGCCCCAGCCTGGCCCGTGGCAGTAGACATGTGAGCTTCTGTGGCTGACCTTGGCCATCTCCTTGTTTGTTCCACCGTTGGGAGCTTGTCCTCCTGCGGGGCAGGGCCCAGTGTAGAATCTGACTTTCTGCAATCCCTCTGCTGCAGTTTGGGTCTCACGGGCTCCCACAACACCACCTTGTCAATCCTGTTTTCTTCCTATGTCAGCCACTGGTGGTTCCAATGACATTGTCCTAGTCCTGGGCAGAGGAAAGGCCACCAGCTGTGGCACCTGCCAAATTAGGAGCGTGCTGCTTTGCCAACGAAGCTCAGGATCGGAGCTGAACACGCGAGCAGGAAACAGAGCTGGGGCGGAGACTGGGCGGGGGCACGTGGCAGGGAGTGCCGTGTCCTCAGTTGTAATGTTCACACCGCTGGAGCAAGACGGGGAGCTGATCTCATCCAACGCTACCCCAGTGCGGTGGGCGCTATTAGTGTCATTGCTACCCCTGCCTTGCAGCCCAGAGCCTCACACTCGGGAGATGCAGTCACTCGCCCAAGGTCATTCAAGTTCAAACATGACCGGGCTGGATTCTTTCCACCACCCTATGGAACCCAAGATCAGGAGGGAGGATCCGAGCCAGGCTGGGGGTCACAGAGGGGCAAACACGTTAGTGCTGCAAAGTGGAAACCAACAGCCAAGGTCCGTCCAAAGCTGGAGGACAAAGGCTGAATTAGAAAAGGTCACCAGGGCATGAGAATGCTATGGCGGTGTGGAAGGCTGACTCTGGGCCCTCGGGTCACCTGCCTCCTGGACACGGCTGCTCTATACGCTGGGGTCGTGGAGTGGCCCGTGTGGGAAGCAGACAGACTGCCCACCCCATGTGAGGGGTGAAGTTTGGCTTCAGGGGTGAGTGGGTCCTGAAATCCAGTCTGGTTAGCTCACTTAGCCGTGGACCTGGCCCAAGGCAGGGGATCCTTTCTAAACAGTCCACCCAGGGGACACCCTTCCTAATTCGTACGAAGATGTCTTCAAGGCCAGTAGCAGCCTTGGCATAGGTGTGGGTCAACCAGGATGTTGGTTCCTCCAAGTCCTCACCTTTGCACCTGGTTATCCCCTCCCTTCCTTCAACACACACGTGCGTACACACACGTCTCCCAGATGGGTGAGTGTCAGAGCCCACCCAGGGCTCAGACTCCAAGTCATGCTATCCCTGCTGGACTCTGGAAGCTTCTGTCTTCCTTCCTTGTACTAAGTGCCTCTAGATAGTCAAGCTTCACCTTTCCTAGCAGGTTCATGAGCCGGTTTGCCGTGTCCTCCAGGACACCCAGCCCAGCACTGGCCCTGAGTCTGTGTACTGAGGATGTGCCCACCACCCTGTCACAGGGCGTCATGGCCACATGGAAGAGCAGTGGGCTGCCTTCCTTCCACCCGCAGTGATGATCCCATGGTCCTGGGGGACTCCAGTAACACAGCCTGCTGGGAAATCACACTCAGCGAGCTCTTCCAACTGGCCAAGCATTTTAAACACATTCTATCATCCGACCCTCACCACGGCGCCATGACTTTTGCATTATTATATTCACTTTGCCAGTGAGGAGCCAGTAGCGCGGAAAGATTAAGTGATTCGACTAAAGACACACAGAATTGGAACTCAAAATCATTCTTACACTAACATTCATCTATTTTCCTTTTTTTCCCTCTCTTTCCCGTATAGTAGTATTATTTCTGCTCACAACAAACCTTTCTTGAGCATCGAGCATGTGCCAGGTGCTGTGGGTACAGAGATCGTAAGACATGGTCCCCGACCTCAGAGCAGCGTTGCTCATGGACGCGAGCAGAGACGAACCATCGGAGTGAGAGTGGTGTGATTTGGTGAGTGCTGGCCAACGTGTGGCCAAGCATGATGGCCTCTGGAAGCTCTTCCTTCACTAAAGGTCCACAACCCATGGATAAAAACAAGCAGACGTCCCACAGCCCTGCCAGCACCAGGGAGGCGTGTCCCCGTGCCTCCTGAAGGGCACAGTGCCTGTGTTCACCGGGGGGGGGGGGCATTTTGCAGACAGAAGGTTGGTCTGAAGTGAACAGGGATTGTTCTGGTGTTTGCATGGTTGCCTTGGAAAGCTGCCTGGGGCGCCGGCCCTGCTGGAGTTGGCTGGGGGCGGGGCAGGGGGAGGGGAAGACAGTGCACTAGCTCGCTCTCCCTCCCGCCACCCCCCTGTCTTGTCAAAGGGCACAGGGGAGGAGGGAGGAGGAAGGGCCACACCAGGGAGCCTGAGGCCTCCCCTGAGGGCCCACTGCTCCTGTGAACCTGAGTCAAGCAGGCTTGGCCTGCACGGCCTCGGAGACCAGAGAACTGCAAGGTCAAGAAGATTCCTTTTTGCTTCTCAAAGCAGCAGCAGGGCTGCCTTTGGCTGCTCTGTCGGCCTCCGGGCCCAAGGGTGACAACCGGCTCCTTCAGCAGCGAGGCGGAGGCCAGGGAGCCACCCGTGGGAACCCCTTCCCCAGAAGCCCCACTGGGTTTCCTAGGGCAGGCAGCCCCCCCACCCCAGGCACTCGTTCCCAGGGGCTGTCCCAGACAACCAGCCAGGCCTGGCCGGGAGGGGTGACAGTACTGTGCAGTTGTTATTCCTTGAGGCGTTTCCCATCATCCCAAATTTGACCCAGGGAGTCGTTTTACAGAACAAATAGCAACTGGTCTCATTCGTGAGTTGCGACAACTGAGAAAGAAATCTGAGCCAGGATTTTAGCTCACAAAATTGAACTGGAAGACACCGCCAGCCTGCTGTCAAGCCGTTTCGTGGAGCCCTCGGCTCTAGTTGCCAAGTGGCCGGCCCCATGGAGCTTGGCTTCCTCCTCCCCCCACACTACCCCCTGCCCCAGAGGGCCACTCTCATGACCCCTCAGAGCTCCATGGAGACCCTCACAACTAGGAAGTCGGCTCCCCAGCCTGGGAATGAGTGCTGGAGGTAGTGGGGCGGCTAGTGACAGATGATGTACGTCCCGGAGGGACACAGGAGGAATCAGTCTGCACTCAGGGGATGGTCATTCCCGTCAGCTCCCCTCTCTGCAGCCCAGGCTGAGTCTGCAACATGGGGGGCTCCGTGGGGGCTGGGAGCTTGGAGACGTGGCCTCAGTTTGCCGCCTTCAGCCTTGCTTTTGGAAGGAAGTTTGTTCCCTTTCTCAGACCTGGCCACATTCATCCATCCCAGGGGCCAACCATGTGCTTTTGTCTTTAGGCAGATGAACAGACCTTGAAAGGGAACGACTTTGAAGAGAAGGAGAAATACCTGCATGAGCCTTGGGTCAAGCCAGGCGTGAGCTGGCCACTGACCAGCAGATAGGTGTCCGGGGCTGTGACACTGAGCACCTTGCTCCATGTCCTTGAATGAGCCAAGATCCGCTAACAAAATGGCAGCGTGGTTTATGGGAGGGGGCTGCAAGAGGGATCGGGCGTAGCGTGGCGCAGAGGGAACAGGGACCCGCGGCAGACCCTGGGAGCCTTGACTCTGTGGGTACCCCCAGCTTCACAGGGTGAGGGGCTCTCACTGAGTGTGGGGGTGACAATGAGCTTTTCCTGGATATTGAAGGATCCAAGAGCGCTATTTTCATTCAGGTGGGTGCATACGAATTACCTCTGCCTGGATCCTTCCCTTCACACTGCCTCTACTCAGGCAGGTACATGCGCGAACACACACACACACACACACACACACACACAACCATGCACCACAGAAGCACACAGACACAGACGCACAAAAACATACAGGTCACGTAGGGATATCCTGGGGTCTGGAAGCTGTAGACTAGAGCTGTCCAATGGAAACAGGAGGCAAAGCCCCCTGTGTACTTTTACATTTCCTAGTAGACACATTAAAAAAGTAAAAGGAATAGGTAAAATTCATTTATTTTGTGAACCAAATATATCCACAATATTATTCTTTGAACATGTAATGAAAATAAAAATGATTCACGAGCTATTTTCCGTGTCTTTACTTGCTCATAGTCAGGCTTGGAGATCGGGCGTGCATTGTACACTGACAGCACGTCGCACTTTGAGCCAGCCCCTTCCTAGTGCCCCATAGCCAGTGTGGCTTGTGGCTTTCCTAATGGGCAGCCTGGTTGTAGACCGCAGCACAGTTTGCCTGCTGCTACGAACTGGATGTTTGTGTCCCCCGAAAATTCATAGGTTGAAATCCTGCCCACCTGGGAGATGGTATTAGGAGGCGGGGCCTCTGAGAGGTGATGAGGTCATGAGGGTGGAGCCCTCACACATGGGATTAGTGCCCTCTGAGAGAGCTGCATCCTCTTCCTGTCTCCACCATGCAAGGATACTGCAGGAAGGTGCCACCTGTGGACCCAAAGCAGGGCCTCACCAGACACCGAACTTGCCTGTGCTTCGGTGGTGCACTTCCGGCCTCCAGAGGGCGAGGAACAACGTTCTGTCGTTTAAGCCATCCAGTTTGTAGTGTTCTGTTGTAGCAGCCCAAGCTAAGACACCTGCTGTTTCAAATGATGTGGCAACAGCACTGGGATTTGAGTCTTTTCCTTTTTCTTACTTCTGAACTTAACATTATATTTTCGAGGCCTCATCATGGGCTCTCTGCAGACCGCGTCTGCGGCTTCCGATGGCTCCAAGGACTCTGCTGTGTGAACAGCACACATTTCCTGTCCCAGGAATGGTCGCCTCAGCTGCCCAGCAGAAGCAGCACCGTGATGGAAGTCCTCAGATGTGTTCCTTCAGGGGCAAGTGTGCAAATTTCTTTTTAGATATATATATATGTAAAGTATGTGCTATGGTATTTCCCTCCTGAGTCTCACTAAACACTGGCTGCTTTGCAAACGGCCACACTTGCCCACACGCCGGCTCGCTCCTGGTCCTCCCAAACTCTCGCCACCAATTACTCTTCTCCAACACTCTGTTCTGCCCAACTGGCACGGGTAACGTGTATCTCTCTGTGATTTTAATTTGTGCTGCTCTGATTGCAGGTGAGGTTGACAATCTCGCCCTATACTCATTAGCTTTCGAGTTTCCTCTTCTGTGACATGCCTACTCATATATGTTGCCTGTTTTTCTATTGCGTGTAATTTCTTTTTCTGGCTGATTTGTGAGAGTTCTTTATAGATTCGGAATACCAAGCTTTTGTCAGGTATAGAAAATGGAGATAATTTCTCCCAGAAAATATTTTCACCCATCTGTTAACTTAGTCTCTGATGCCAGATAGTGAACAAAAATGTTTAGTGAAGCCAATCACATCGCTTCCCTTTTCGTGTAGCCTTTTTGTATTTTGTTTAATAAAACTCTTCCCAATCAAGGCTACAGAAAGATTCTTCTACGTTTCTTTCTAGCATTATAGTTTCCTATAGCTTTAAAACTTTTGTCTAGCTTAGCTTTATAGCTTTGCCCTTTATAGTTAGGTATGTGATGAATCAGGAGTTTTAAAAATTTTAATTGTGTGAAGTACTGGGTTGGCTTCCTACAATTCTGTAACTTTTCACACCAACAGAAAAAGTGGGAATGAGCATCAAGGAATCAACAGAGAAAAAAGCTGGGACCTGGATAATCCCCCAGACTGAATAACCGAGAGTACTGATTCACCATAATGGCCGGAGTCTGGCAATTGGGCAGTGCTATAGCCGTTTCTTATGCCAGCTAAGAATTCCTAGATAGACATCACCTTTTATCCTCAGCTTCATTTGTAACCAGTTACCTGCCCCTGGGACTTATGCTCGGCCTTCCAGATCTGTGGGGTCACACCTGTGGATTCAACCAGCTTCAGGTAGAAAATATTTGGGGCGGGGGAAAAGATGGTTGCATCTGTACTAAACATGTACAGACTTTTTTGTCATTATTCCCTAAACACTGCAGTGTAACAACTATTTACATAGCATTTACATTGTATTAGGTATTGTAAGTATAGTAGAGATGATTTAAAGTATATGGGAGGCCATGCATAGTTATACCAAATACTATGCCATTTTCTATAAGGGACTTGAGCATCCATGGATTTTGGTATTCGAGGGGGTCCTGGGACCACACCCCCATGTACCAAAGGACAGCTGTGCTCTGTCATCCTTTGATGTAGTTCAGCATTTGATTTGAGGCCAAGGAAGAGTGCCCAGCTTGGCCACACCCTCCTCCCCCGACACACACATGTGCACGCACACACACACTGGCTGTGATCCCTGAGGCTGCAGCTCCATCCAGGCACAGGCTGGACTGTCACTCTGCACTCTCCAACCTTCTGACTCTGAGGACACAGCGGGGACACAGCCACCGGGGTCAGGAGATGGAGGTAACCACTGCCCGCCTTGCCCCCTCAGCATGCTACTGTTCCCGGCCCTCCTCTCACCCCCTTCCCATTGTTCGTACAAATAGGAAAAAGACATCCCACTGTCCTCGCTGTCACCCGAAAATGAGTGGGCAGACAGGGAGCCACAGAGGACATCACACCTTCAGCTCCTCCACGGGATGCAGAGGCTCCCTTGGAGGGACGCCAGCACCCCTACGGCTCGGTCCCAGGCGGTGTTGCCAGCACCCTGGAGTTTTGAACATCCGGGGTCAGTGCGCAGCACCTGGAGATGCTGCCCTGAGCAAGGAGAGGAGGGAAGGACACGTGAGACGTTGGCCACGGCCTGGGGGTTCCCACTGTGACAGCACTGAGGTCACGCCTGTCTCTTGAACCACAAGTGGCTTTTCACCAGGCCACACAGCGCGTCCTCTGGGAGGGTTCACTGTTAGTTGTAAGGGCAGCAACACCTGGTCAAGGCACAACCCTCTCCAGACCACTGTTCTTGCTACTTCCAAAGTCTGGTGACTCAACCTCAAAAAAATGTGCTTTTAGGGCCCAGCCCAGCTGATGTGAGATCCCACCTGGAGGGGTGAAGAGAACCAGAAAGGAAACTGTCTCAGTCCCTTCTAATACCCCTTCTACTGCTCGCCTGAGCACTGACTCTCAGCAGGGCCAGCAATTCTGGCTCCTTCTAGCTGAAGCAATTCCATGGAAGAGGTGGGAGAACTTTCTAGAAGCAGAGCTGGCTGAGTTGGGCACATAGGCTGTGGATGTGATGGGCAGGAAACAGCCTGCGGGTGTTCCCCGCTCTCTGGAGGGGCCCAGGGGTTGGGGACCAGGCACAGGCCCACGGATTGCTTTCATCTGCCGGGTTTAAACATTGCAAATCTGGAGAGGGGGAAATACTTCCGCTGCGGGCCTCTGCTTGGCGAGGGGGGTGTGCTGGCCTCCCGTACAGGGGGTTGGTCCCTGGCTGGGAGACTGCATTGCTGGGCCCCTCGGTGCCTCCTTTCATGGCTCTGAGGATGCTCCAGGTGAGGGTGGCAGGGCCTGGGGGCCCAGGGGCCAGGCCTTCCCCGAGGCCCTCACCCCACATGACCCGCAGCGGCCCGGGCAGGGCAGGGGCTGCGGAGACCCAGAGGGCAGCCAGGTTAGTCCCACGTGCCGAGGAGCACTTCACATGCCTTGGGGGGCCCAGCTCAGTCCCTTGTCCGGCCTGCCCTCCACCGTCACACCCAGTGTCTGCAGACGGTGCCTGACGTGCCACACGAGCTGACCACGACCACCTGCATGGCTGCGTGCTTCCCACTGGCGCCGTGCAAATGCTGCCTTCGTGGTTCCCGCAGGGTAGCGGTAGCCCACTGTCTTGCCGCACTCGGGCAGAAAACAGAAATGTCTTCACACAGTTACCACTTGTGCTGTGTGTGTGATTCCTGGTCCTGCCATGTCGGATGGGTCAACATCTCCTCTCTTCTCTCCTTTCATGCCTGGAGAGCGCCGGTCCTTCTGCATCCCTCAGCAGCACGACACGTGTGTGCTGCCCTTTGGGGCCAGGCCCTGGCACAGCCTCGCCCTGCAGCCTCCCTCCTCACCCCTCCCACACGCCCCTGCCTGTTACCTGCACTGCAGGGCAGATCGTGAGTCCCCTGCTGATGCAGTCATCTCCCCGCCGACCACCCCCTGGAGGCCACTCCAGCTGCACCCCCAAGGCCCAGCACGGGTCTGCCCCACACCCCGGAGTCACACAGTCCCTGGGGGAAAAGGAGGACGGGAAGGAAGGGGCATTATAATTTGGGGTTAGGGGTTACACTACAGTGGAATATAACCAATTAATGTCAGTTATGGGACAAAGCTCCCATGAGAACTGAAAGAGCATTTGAGAATATTGTTCGTAATGATCTCCTCTTATAAGAGAGAAAAAGAATCTTTAACACAGAGCTCAGATATCCCAATTCGACTAAGGAAAAAAAAAAAAGGGAAGTCCTGATGGGAGATTTTTCCTTCCAGGGTTTTTGGATACTTGACAATAAATTCTAGGCCCAGCTGTCACCCTTGAAAAGCGGAGGCAGTGGCCACATGGCTCCTCATCTCGACAGCCTGGTGGAAAATGGGACTAGAGTGTCTGTAACAAGCACAGAGTCCTTCTCAGTCCCCTTCTACGCAGGCCAGGCCCTGTCCCCTTTCCTAACCTCAGTGGGGGGCACTTGGGAAAGGACAGGAGGATGCACTCCCTGTGGGGTTCACAGACCCTGACCAGGCAACGGTCGGAGACAATTTACCTCCTCACTTCAGAACCATTCCCGCCCTGTGCCTGGGGTCAGCCAAGATCAGGGAACGCCCAGTCCCTTCCCCTTCCTGCAGGGCTGGCGGCTGAGAGGAAGAGCTTTTCAGGAAGAGCGTGTTAGGACTCTGTCTTCTGTTCCTGTAGCACGCAAGGACACCAAGGGACACTTCCCAGTTCGCTAATCGCAAGCACGGGCTAGCACAAGCCACAGAGGTTCTATGAAGACACAGAAAAGCTACTCGGTGAGCCTTCTGGAAACTGCTCACGGCACTGGTTAACCACCTTTCCAGGTAAGGTGCACACGAGTGCGCGAGTCAACAGGAAGCCCCAAGAGGATGAAAATGGAAGCCAGTGGGCCCCGCCCAGTGTCCTCCACCAGCACAAACCCCTCTGCCTTCCTGCTGGGCAGTCCGTGAGCGTGGGGCTGAGCTGGTTGTGGTTCCTCTTTGTCTTGAGTCTGGCCTGTCCTGCACCTTGACTGTGCCCAGGTGTTCCATGACTGGGGGGATTACTGTGGGAGCCGGGCTGCAGGCAGGTCCAATAATGTTGAGTCAATGAGTTAAGGCAATATTGAAAAATTAGATTTTCCTCAATAATTCCTCCTCTCAAAGGTATCCAATGATTGCTCTCTTATTTATTTAGTTTTTGTTTGAGACAGAGTCTCACTGTGACACCTGGGCTAGAGTACTGTGGCGTCAGCCTAGCTCACAGCAACCTCAGACTCCTGGACTCAGCCTCCTGAGTAGCTGGGACTACGGGCGTGCACCACCATGCCCAGCTAATATTCTCTAGTTTTAGTAGAGACAGGGTCTTACTCTTGCTCAGGCTAGTCTCAAACTCCTGACCTCAAGCAATCCTCCCGCCTTGGCCTCCCAGAGTGCTAGGCTTACAGGCGTGAGCCACCACGCCCAGCCTGCTCTCTTATTTTTACTTCTAGGTCTTGATTGTCCTAACTTGACTGAGATGAATCAAATCTTGAGTGCAGATATCCTTACTCAAAATGCAAACAGTGCCTTGTATTTACAAACACAGCACTGCCTTTGCCATAAACGAAGAACAACCTTATGGCAGACCATGGTGTAGGTCTGGTCTTGCCGGAGTCCCGCATCCCTCCGTCCACCCTTCTAGGGTCCGTCTTCTGTAACATGAAGGGACTGGCCTCGTCCAGCTCTTTAGCTCTTCCTTCTCCCAGTCAGTACTGGAACCTTCTCATAATGGCCTTCGTTTTGTCTTCTTTCCAAGCATTTTCTTCCCCACTGTGCCCAGGCTTCCGAGGCCTCGAGCACCCCTGAAGCAATTCATCTTTAGTGCCTTCCCCTGGGGTCCTGGTGTCTGGTCTCATTCTTTTGCTCATCCAACCTCGCTGTCTTACCAGATGCTCCAATTGCAGAGCTGAATGTTCAAATTTAGGGCCTGGAGCAAACATTTCAGAGTCATTCTTCCTCTTCTATGCATTAATTACCAAATTAATCACTCTTCAGAGAGAGGTCTTCTTCTCCCCTGTTGGTCCTCCTGCAGGCCCCCAGAGCAAAGCTTCTTGGAATGATGTCTCTTCTCGCGGAATAGACGCAAATCAATCAAAGTCTGGCTGCATTTAACATCCAGAGAGCAGGTGTTTCTATATTTTCCTGCACTTGTTCCAACAGGTCTTTATTTTTTTTGTGAGATTAAGCTTCCTGGTTCCCCTGCGCTTACCCACCCTAAGTCCCCACAAACTCATTCAGGCCTCATCCTTATCCTTTTATAAAAAAAATTATTTATTTTTCATTGTGGTCAAATAAATATAACATAAAATTTAGCCTCTTAATCATTTAAAGTTAGTGCAGTGCAGTGGCATTAAATACATTCACTTTGTTCCGCAACCATCACCACCCTCCATTTCCAAAACTCTTTCATCTTCCCAAACTGAAATGCTGGACTCGTTAAATACTCGCCCATTCCCTCTCTCCCCAGCCCCTGGCAACCGCCATTCCATTTTCTGTCTCTATGAATCTAACTACTCTTCTAGTTCATGGAAATGGAATCGTACAGTATTTGTCCTTTTGTGATTGGCTTATTTCACTTAGCATAATGTCCTCACGGTTCATCCGTGTTGTAGAAGGTGTCAGAATTTCCTTCTTTGTTAAGGCTGAATAATATTCCGTTGTATGGATAGATCACATTTAGTTTATCCATTCATCCACACTGATGGGCATCTGCATCATTTCCACGTTTTGGCTGTCGTGAATAATGCCATGAACACAGGGGTACAAAGACTTCTTTGAGACCCTTTCTTAAATTCTTCTGGGTATATATACACCCAGAGGTGGAACTGCCGGATAGTGTGGTAATTCTATGCTTAATTTTTTGAGGAATGGCCGTAACTGTCTTCCACAGCAGCTGCACCATTTTACATTCCCACCAAGGGTGCACGGGGTTCCAATTTCTCCATATCCTCACCAACACTCATCCCACCTACCTTTTTCATTTATAATACAATTCATTGCAGGCTGTAATTCAGGAGGGAACGAGGCCATGCACGATGGAGTCTCAGAGAATAACGGCCTCATGTTTCTGTAAGAACCAAGGGTTATGACAGCAGGGCTGGGTGGGCCAAATTTTCCAACCAAGACTATGCAAATGGCCATATATATTGGCAACTACTTTTATAAATAAAATGTGTCTATAAACACATATTGTGTTGTTGTATTTATATGGTAGAACTGCCTTCATGCACCTAACTTGGTTCTTTGGACAAGTGAAGGTGGGATTCGTACAGAGTCTTTCCTTACATGGCTATCTTTTTGGATATTATTTAAAAAATACAGTTTTGCACTTGGAAATCAGTGTCACTGACGAGAATAATCCCTACACAATGAGACAGTTAACAATTAGGGTAAGCAAGTCTGGTTCGATTTTACGTTTCAGGACAAATAACTTAAGAGGCTCTTGCTTTGAAAGAATAGAAGAAGAATCTGTTAAATTAGGGAGGAAAACTCGGCTTCAGAGCTCACTTCAACAATTCAGTTAGTATCAGCAGTGTGGCCTGCAAATGCCAGTGTCATTCACCAGGTCCTTCCAGTCCTCTCTCTAAGTGCCTTCTTCACAATCATCAGAAATGAAGTTTTAAAGATGATACTGGCAGAATAATGACCTTCGAATAGTTCAAGAGTAACAAAGAGAAAGAATCCAGCTGGAGTTGAAGGGTTAAACCCCCTGATGTCAGTGCCCTGTGACAGGTACGTGCATTCCTTTTCTGAGCAGTGCTATTTAAGTTCTCAAGTACTCAATTTAAAAGGATATAGAATGCCCATTTTGGGAATTTCATATTCCTGCAAGTGGGGATTGTGGGCTGTAGCTGCTGCTTGGCAGCCCCGCGCCCAGATGGGGTTCCGCAGGGCGTTTAATCAGCTCCTAGAGCAGCAGGACTGCCGTGTCTAATTACCCCAATTTAATGGAGCACTCAGCTGGGTCTGCTTGCTTTGCCACCGATTATGGTCATGGGGAAGAGGGACAAGGACCCAGACGCCCAGGCCCAATTTATTTTATACACAGCAATGGAGGAGACTCTGCCAGGGTCTGAAATCTCCACCTGCGGATGTGTATTCATAGCCAGCACCGATTTAGTCCAGGCAGATAATTCGCTGACGTGCTACCGCTTTGAACCCCTCTCCTGCACAGCCTCACTCATGGCTTTCACTGGATCACAGGACGGCCGGGAGAGCAGCTGATACTAAAACAAGACTTGCAACACCAGTGCTCAAGAGCCTGATGGATGGGCACTGATGGCCGGGACACTGGAGTCTTCCCCTTCGTTTTGTTTTTTACCAACTCAGCCATAGCTTAGCAGCCAACGGGTATTTGCATGTCAAGGGACTCATTATTTTTCATTTGCTCTTCTGAAAAACCAGGCTGCTCTGCAAATTTTAGACAGGTCACTGATATTAGAGATGAAAAACAGAGATCAGTTATGTTTCCAGTGTCTGCAGATGCTAACAGATGAATGAAAACTTTGATATAGTAGGGATTTAAAAGCGCGGTACATTTCCTGGCATTAAAAAGAATTGGAGAGGGCTTGCGGGATTCATTAGCGTTTTTTTGTTTTTGTTATTTTAGCAACTTAAAAAGTCCCCAAATCTTGCGTGTCAAATGCAAGAATGTGACATTTGGGCGTGATGCTCATTTAAACCTTTTATAAAATACACAAGGAGAAAATTTCTTTGTGCTTAAGTTTCTGCCTAATTCCTATTATTAGATGTCAGGAAGCTTGGCCTTTGGTTTAATATGGAGGTCATAGGTCAGAAACCTAAGGCATTCCTTGGGTTTTGGCAGGTCTGTTACCATTTTCCCTCTTGTGGGTCATGAACAAACATATTTACCTCTTATCTGACTGTCAACAGGTGTTGAACTAAACCCATTCAACTCTACTTTCTTTTCTGGGGATGAGCAGCATGCCTGAATTGCTTACACTAGAACTAGGGAAGTGGTTTTAAATTTATAAGCACAAAATCCACAGACACTGAAATGAACTGAACTTGTTTTTTGCCAACCAGTCATTCAAAGGAGCAAAGTGTTTGCAAAAACTTTATCACCTCCTCCCACCCCCCAATTTGGAAATTCTGAAGAACAAACACCGGCTTGATTTCAGAGGATCTGAGACTATTTAATGATTTCCAGTGGTTGGTACTAAAAGTGGCAGGCCTTTGTCTCTTAGGTTCGCACAGATGTATTTCACGGTAAAGCGGTGATTGCTGTGGTAGAGGGTGGCTCGTTTCTAGTGACGCAGACCTTCCATCTGCTTGGAAACAAGAGTTGACTCTTTAAGAGGTTATAGTCCCATCTTCTCTAAAACTAGAGGATGCAAGAATGTCTAAATTCTATGCCAATTCTTTCCCTAAAAGACAGTTCCAGGTTTTTCTGGCCAATATTTTACGCAAGGAGCAAGTGATTTTCCTGTTCAAGTACTCATTGATACTACTATAGGTTTTTGTTCTTACTGTTTTTATAGCTATCTCTTTGATCTTTGGCTGTGCAGCCAGGTAACTATGGTTTACGGCTTCATGAGTTTAAAGACTCCTGGTTAATGACATGTAATCAAATCCTGCATGTTAGTGGCTAGCAGGACAACAGACTCCTGCCATTTTAAAAGATAATCGTGAGCAGCAAAGGCAGGACCGTATTCTTATCCCCTTCAACTGTAACTTTTACTTTTAATAAGCTTTCTCCCTGATACTGAGAACAGGATAAAAGCCTCTAATATGCTAATTAACTTTGTCACATACTAAAATGTCCTTAATATTAATACATAATAGTTCATTCCATGTGGTTAGAAAAACAAACCTGCTTAATTATTCTAAAATAAACATTTTTAGCAGTTATATTCCAATATGTTTAGTTCATATCCAGTAAGTCCTCACAGCAAGTCAACATGTTCAGTTAAGGGGGTACATTTTGCAACAGCGTTCGCCAGGATGCCAAGTTGCTCAAAACTATGTGTCCTGTGGGAGCAGGAAGGGGATTTTTCTACGGCTTCGTTGTTGACTGGAAACATCTGTTTGAAAAACTTTAAGAGACCAAAGACATTTTGGCCTTGTCTTTTGGCATGGCCCTTTGGAGACAAACTTGAGAGATTATTCATTCTTTTGCCAGTAGAGCCTGAGAATGGTGTTTTCAAAAAATGCTTTCTGGTCTTGTCCACAGGTACACCTTAGGCTGCTGGGATGGTTTTCCACTCAGCTAGGTTGTGGTCAGATGCCTTTACTTTCTCTAAACAGTGTCAACCTTTCCACCTGGTTAGCCGCTCTCTAAAGCAAAGGCATCCGCCCTTGATCAGTGAAGCGGAAGAACTATGTTCCAGGCCCTTGCCAGGACAACTGTCTTTTGTTAAGCTTTTACTAAAGGCGAGAAATATTTATGGAAAACCGTCTGAAGAACATGCAGTTCATTAATTCCTCTGAAGTTCAGGGCTTGTGCCTAGATCCAGCCTTTCCCTCCTGTCTATCCCATCAGCAGCTCTGTGGGCTCTACCTCCAAACCCACTCTCACGTGTGGCCTGCACACTTCTCTTCCCCTCACCGCCTCCCTGCAGGCCACACCAGCACCATCGCTCACCCAGGCTGGTCTTCCTCACCTACTCTTTGCTTGCACCTGGGGTTAGAAAACCATGCTGGGGGGTGGCCTGTTTTTGTGTGGCCTTGTGAGCTAAGAACGGCTCTTACCATCTTTAAAGGGTAGTAAATAGAAATTTAAAAATAGGCAGAGTTAGTATATGACTCCCAAAGCCTAAAGTATTTACTCTATGTCCTAGACAGAAAAAGTTTAAAGATCTGGATAATCCAGTCCCCTATAGGAGTCAGAATAACTCATTTAAAATAGAGCTCACATGACGCTAGGTTCCTGCTTCAGTGGCTTCCTTTTGACTTAGGACAAAATCCAAACCCTACCATGGCCACCAGTTCCTTCATGATGTGGCCTTTGCTCCTAAGGCCCATCCCCTGCCACCCTGCCCTTCCCGGAACCTCCTGGCTTCTGACAGATTTCTTGAACACACTGAGCCCGGGAGCCGTAAAACCCCATGTCCTCTCTGCCTGGACCACTCACCTACCCATGGGCCACCCTGTCTCATCTCCACAGAGGGAGTGGTTTCCGCGCTCACTGCACAGGGGTGCTGCGTAGAGAACAAAGGGCTCAGAACAGCAGCCGGCTACCAGCGACTGTTCCAATGATGTCAGTGCTTAGAATAATCAAGTCAGCCCACCCAGGCACTCTTTTATTTCCATCTTCCATGTTTTGAAGTGATCTCATGTCTGTCTCCCCATAGTGACCGGATGCCAGTGAAGACAGGGACCGTGATTTTTGCTCATCACTGTTGGATCTCTAGCTCCTAGTACAGTGCCTGGCACATGGTGGCAATAAGGAAAGGAGTGAGGATGATGATGCAAGTCCTTACTCCCTGGGTGCATTTTGGAGGTGTGCCTGTGTGTTTCATGGAGAGCGGCTACAAGCAAAGCCTTAGGAGGCCTACTGCACATCCACGACAGGACAGTTAATTATCCAATACACCTCTCATGTCAAGCCCACATGGGAACCTCCTTCCGGGGAAATTCCAAGAATCACTTTGCTTCTTCTAAACTCTCGATATGCTCTCTGTTCTCCGAAGGTCGAGAGCAATATACCTCCCAGTGTTTCCCTTCTCACTGGAGTCCGTCCTTTGCGTCTTCTTTCTGTCTTACTTTTGAATTGCATTTACAGTTTACCTCTTCTTGACTGGTTTTCACGTACTTACTATTTTATTGCATTTTCTTGTAACCAAATTCTTTGTTGAATAAGATAGTAATTATAAAAAAATGCAACCTTGGGCCAATTACTTAACTTGAGCCATGGTTTATGCAGTTGCAAATGGGGCTACTAATTGCACCGTTAGGATTAAATGGGACTGATGAAAAGCTCAGAGAATAGTGTCTGGCACACAGCAGGCTACCAATGAATACGAGTTACTCTTTACTGTAAATCAGTTTGGGATACTGTAAGAAGGCAGTTAAACAGTATTTAATACAAATCAAGATCCTAAATGACCAGAAATAAACTCATATACAGTCAGACTGTTAGCGTATTAGATTAAAAAAAAAATCCATATTCACCTGACAACACCATTACTTTTGTGGACTTTTAAACATTTATTAAAAAAGCAAAATGTATGTTCACCTCAAATATAACAGTTAAAAATGGTGAAGCAATACAAACAACTCGTACTAGCAGCATCCAGTTGTTAGAATCTCCCCACCCTGCGTTCTCGGGCTGTTCTGGGCAAGCCCAGTCTTTGCTGGGCTTGCTGCTACCTCCCCTCCCTCATCGTAGTGCAGGTAAAACCAAATTTTATAAAATTAACAATTTAAGGTTAAATAAGCTTAAATAAGGGTGTTACATACAAGACACTTCATCAAAGCTTCTGTACAAAGATAAACAAATCTGGCATCGTACAAGTGATTCTGCCGGCTCACAGCATACAGGGGGTTCTATGAGTAAGCAGATTTTCTCTTTGTTTTCTTTTTTCAGCAGAGCAACTATACAGAAGTGAACTAAGAGTTGAAGTGACTACTGACAACTCAGTGAGCCATTTACAAGGCATATGTATCTCTTTTTTTTAAGTCGAAACACTGTTAAGATTCAGGCACCATTTGTTCCTGCAAATAAATAAGTCTCTAAAGTAACTGCATTAGAACTAGTGTTAAACACATCAGTGCTTTCCCCCGCTCTGACAAAGCTTCTCCAGCTATTTACTATGCCTCCTTTCTTATTGCTATGATAATGTGGCTGTGGAAATAAAACTACTGTACATCCAAAAAAATAGAGCACCTTTAACATTAAAGTATATGTCTGATTATTTGTTTTCATGTTTATTTTACAATACTAAAGCCCAAACTATGGGAAATTGCTTTAATGTCTCTACCAAGTCACCTGATACATAGGACATAAACCCAACTATTTTCCCCCTTGAGGTAAGCCCAAGCCAGAGCACTGTCTTAACAGAGTCTGAAAGAGAAAGGTCTGAACTGACGCCAGGATCTACATTCATCTTCACACCAGGAGTGACATTCGTGTTCCTGTGGCTGCTGCTCTCCGCTATGGCCACCAAGAAGGAGTCGAGGCTCCCTGCCCGCCAGGGTGAATGGTGCGACACAGAATGGGACGGCAAAAACATCTACGATTGGCTGAAAGCACACTGAGAAACCACGTTTGCGACTCTGAAGGGACAACAGGCATTTCCCAGTGGTCCCTTGAGGAGGTGTGGACTGGCTAAGACTTTTTGTCGATGGTGTTGAAAAACCATTCCGTGAATTTCCGCAACTGAGCTGTGGCCGTCTGGGATTCCTCCTGCAGCCTCATGTTGTCCTGCCTCAGGTGGTGCACCTCTGCTTGGAGAACCGCCTTGTCCTGCTTTTCCTGCACGAGGAGAAACCAACAGTCACACACACTGACTGCTGCGTTCACTCCGCCCAAGCTGGGCACAAGACTCCCTTATTCTTACTCTTACTTGTTCACTTTTTGAGGGAGAGGGGATTTGCTTTCTTCAGTGAGGCGACTTGCCCGATACAAAGGGATGGGGGTGAACGACTCCATGCGGCCCCTCCCTTCAGTCCCCTTTGCTCTCACGGGATGTCAAGAGGCCTTTACATGGGAAGGGCATTAATCACGGTTTACATCACCCGCTATCCAAAAAAGGGAGACTACGGTGCGGGTAAAAGCAATACCCTTTGACAAATGTACAGAGCTTTCCAGGAGAACTTACTACTGTACAAAACGGGTATTAACATAGCTGTTACACATGTTTATAATAACATAAGTACTTGGGCCTTTCATTCCATCTGGAGCTTTCCTGCTACACTATATTCCCATGATGACCTCTAAAGTCTGCCATTAAAAATTATGTAAAAATAATCAACATTTTTAGGAGAATCACATCTGGAATTTTCTACATGCAGTAATGAAACTATCCAACACGAGCTTCAGTTCCCTAGTGCCAACAGGGATGCCTAGCCCCAAATAGAGAGTGGGGTCACTGTCAGATGATAACAATTGGTATTTTTTTAATGGGTCAACCGTGACTGCCAGCTCTAACCAAACACCACCCGCAGTGCTGTGCTAGAGTGTTCAGTGGGGTGAGCTGGTGACCATGGCCTTTTTAGGGGATGTTCCCACTCGTGACATGTCTGGCCTACTCTTGAGGTTTCCTGATCCCCTCCCAGACCCTCCCCAGTAACACTTGCCTTACCATCGGCCTGAATGAGAGCTGGTGACTGACTTCCCTGTAGGGACCGATGGCAGGCCACCCCAGTTCTGACTTTCCTTGGTCATTCCCTACCACCGTGACAGTCATTTCCAATGTGGCTCAGAGTACCCCTGCTGCATGCAACTCAGCTGCCCTGCTCTCCATGACCTGCAAGCCTCCTACTGTGACCCATGGGACTCGTGTTCTGTCCTGAAGATGTTCTGCACTCCCGTCTCCCCTCTGACATTCCCTTCACCTCTGTGCTCTAAGTGAGCCCTGGCTCTCTCTCGAGGACACTGTCCCCAGCAGCTCGCTGTGGAGGTCAGCAGGCAAACACCCCATCGCCCAGTCTAGATGGCCCTCCCCCTGCAATTCCAGCTCCTCTGAGACACATGTCACTGGGTCATGGGACCCACACCCTTCCTCGCTGCAATTATCTACTGTGTCCCCAGACCCTTCCCATCGTTAGTGGAAACAGAACCTGGTTCACTCTTCTCTCCCCAGCCCACTCCTGCCGTCTTTGTTGAAGATTTCGGATCCAGATGTTCCATCCAACTCTGGCATTCAGCCTCTCCACCACTTCCTCTCGATGACCTACAAACCCAGCCCTCCCTAAGCCCCACCCATGGCCATACCTTGCCATTGCCAGTAACTGCACCCCTTCCTAAAGTTCCCACTTCTTGACCACCATCCGTTGTCTTTTAAAGATAATTTCTCCAGCATCTACTCCTCCAGTAATGATCTACTCCACCAAATCTTACCCTTATTTTTACTGTCCATCAACAGCAACCCCCAGTAGTGATGTTATTTTTCCTCAGCTAGTGTAGACTCTGGGCGCTCAGTTTAATCACATGTGTACGCATGCCAGGATCCTTGTCTGTGTCCTTATCTTGATTTCCTGTTTAAACCCTAATATTGGTTAAATTCACCTCTACACTCACAGCTGCAGATAAGGTGACCAGCCATCCCAACTTGCCTGGGACTTTGCTGGTTCTAGCACTGAAAGTTCCATATCTTGGAAAACTTCTCCATCCTAGGCAAATTGGGGCAGCTGGCCACCCACGCTGGAGAAAAACACAAAACTCGGCCAACAGGTATCACTTTAACTTATGGTACAAATTCAAATGTGCCTTTGGCCTTGTCTGGCCAGTCTACCAAATACACCTCGTCAATATGCCCTCTACTCTACCCCCGTGCTCTATGCTCAAACCTCTTGTGCTCCTTCCCACCACCCAGTCTGGAAAAAAGAGAAGCAATCAGCGGAGCACTTCGCCTACCCATCTCTGTCGGTACTACGTGTGTGTGGACGCATGTATGCACATATACGCACACGTGCACACGCACCCTGCTCCACTCTGGCATCCACGCACGTGGGCTCCCTACTCCTACCCAAGGCCAGCTCCCTCCCTGTGACCAGATCAGAACTTCATTCCCTTGCTCTTCACCCTCATTGTCATCTCTGTTTCACCAGCTATGATTTCTCCCTTCTTCAAAAACCAAACCACCATGAAAAAAGCCTTCCTGTGACACCCTCGCCCCATCACCCTCTGGCCATTGCGCTCCATTCCATTTTGCCTTGGCCAGCCAAGCGCTGCCCAGCACGGTGCTGACGGCACAACACGCGGTCAGCGAGAGTTTGTTTAACTTCTTTAGAAGACCAGCTGCGCACAGGCTGATGCGGAGCAGAAGTTCTGAGGGCTGTGACGCTGACTCAGTGGGAGGACAGAGCTCATGGAGACCAGGCTTTCTGGCAACAACCAACCAGGGCTGGGGAACCTGTGGCCTCGGGCCCACAGGTGGCCTTCTGGATCTTTGAGTGTGGCCTTTTGACTGAATCTAAATTTTACTGAGCAAATCCTTTCGATAAAGGGGGGGTTATTAACCCGTCTTAGGTCAGCTCGTAGAGAGTTGGTACAACTGCTGGCTGGTCTGTACAGAGGGCTCATCTTCATTGAATCACATCCACCAGGTCCCCACATCCCCCAAAACAAACTGTATCAGCTGTAGGTCAGAAAATGGAATCAGGCCTCAGGAGTCTCTGTTTCTGTTTACCGTTGGTTTTGGCTTAGGGCAGCTTTCTTTCCTGAGTCTCTTCAACCTATTTGTAATAGTTGAAAGGGGTTGACTGTGTAAGAAAAAGAGTTCTGACCGTGCTCTTACCTTCCGAAGGTCTGTCTGGAGTTGCCGGAGGATTAATTCCAGCTGGTTGACTTTGCCAGTCAGTGTGGATGGAGAACGCTCCCTAGCAAAGGACAGAATCAGAAAGACTCAAGAGAGGGGAATTAGTGACATTTCATTCAGCATTTTTGTTATTAAGCTTAAATAATTATTTCATGTGTTTAGAGAGCCCAGCAAGGTGATAAATTATGCCAGATTTGGAAAGTGCCCATACTGCTGCTTTGGTGGAAAACCCATCTTGGGATGCTACTGACTAAAAAAGGGGTTCAGAATCTCTACAGATACATAGGTTGGTAAGAAAACAAAAGATAGATTATTTAAATTAGTTTGGCCAACTGACAGAGGGTAGACCAGAATGAAGTCCTGGGAACCAAATATAGATTCAATTTTCCCAACTTGCCTTTCCGTATCATAAACATACTATGAGGCTCATTATCAAGGTGAACATGCAAGTTAACAGTGACTCGCTTCATACAGAAGCTGGAATTAAGAACAAGGACACTGGTAAAGAACACACATTTCAGGGAGGATGAATATAGGGCAACGAGATGGCATGTTCTGACACACTTCAATGGAGGACAGGAGGCCAGACCAAGGACCAGATTCTGGGAGGAATTAAGCCCTTGGCAGGCCAGCACGTGTGGCCTGGCAGGTGGAAGGCTGATTGGTGAGGTACTCCTGCCTGGTGCCTGTAGCAATAATCAGGCAACAGACATTGACCCTGAGGCCCCCACTTGACCTCTGCGCCAGTGAGGCTTGCCACCGTGGGTGGCGGGTCATGGGTCTTGGCAGGTAGGACCTGCCCGCAGGCAGAACAGTCAGGCAGCCAAGCACTGTCTACCCCAGCAGGGCAGGAGGCTGAGCCAGGCCCCCTCAGTCCCTTCTCTGGATTCCTCAGGACTGGGGGAAGGTGCGGTGGAATGTGGTCTTCAGCCTGGCTGGGGCTGAGCTGAATCCCTGCTAATAGCAGGAGGGAGGGGTCTACGGGGGCTCACATACCCAGTTGTGTCCATGAACTCTTTGCCACTGCCTGGATCTACACACAAGGGCAGCTCCTGGGCACCCTCCAAGTCTTGCCCGTGTTGCATATCTGTCAGGGTGCAGAAGGATGCCACCCTCTGGTCTGGGGAGGGGAGAGACACACAGAAAGAGGGGTTAGTAACAGCCACAAGGCGATGTTTCTTTGTGGAAATTAGCATGGTAGCTAAATACAGTTTCCACCCCCTCCACCCCACATCAGTCACTGCCCTGTTTTGAAACAAAACAAAGAAAAACAAACTCAGGCAAGCTGCTGACAACGAGAAAGCACGGAGATTGGCTGTCCCACTGGGCTGCGTGGCATACACATATCACAGCCATGGGGACGGTTAGCAGATACTGAATTTGCTAGAGCCAATCTGCTTTCTTCTTTCCACATCCCAAAGAAATGCCTAAGCTGCCGGTTATGCATGAACAACAGTTGCATGATGACTCGGCTGATGAACAGAACCAAGGACAGGGACATCTCCTCAAGCTGTCCCCAAACCAGGAGAACATTCTTGAGACAGAACAGCCAGGGCACATGTCCCCCTGTGCACCCCCAGCCCCCAGAGCGTGACTACCCATGCAGACGTGCAGACACATGAAAGATACAGAAAAGGTTACAGGGTATGAGGAGCCACCGACCGGCCCCAGACAATCACCTAGATAGGACGAGTGGTGACAGAGCAGCCCAAGTTCTTCATCTGAGTCAAGACCTGAAATAAGATTTAGAATTTTCCTATGAACAGCAGTACCCCTCTGTACTTGGGAATCTCCGGGGCCCACATAAGGCCCATGTAATGGGGCCACGTGAAACTGTGTGTGTGTGTGTGTGTGTGTGTGTGTGTGGAGTCAGGATGATGTAATACCAGTGTGGTGAGATGACACATTTCATGTTTTAACTGTCCTGGTTGGAAGTGGGGCTGTAATGTACAACAAAGATCAGTGGCGTACCACGTACACACGGATCCAACCATGAGCACACACCACAATTTTGGGTTTCCTTAAATGACTCACTCCACGAATATGAAGAGAGTGGCGGTGAGAGAGATTAGCTAAGAGTACTCTCACTAGACACCCTTAACAAAAGATCTGAGGGGCACAGTATTTATAGCAGTAGTACCCATGATCGGTATGCCTACAATGCCTTGTCCTACTCTATTTAGCACCAGGAATGTAGCATTTCATGTTTCAAGAGCTGGGCAGGGAAGCAAACGGGTACCAGACTGGCTCAGCTCTGCGGCTGAGCATTGACCAAGAACAGTGGTCCAGAAATGCTGACTGCCTGGCACACAGAAAAAGTCCTGCTTTTGAACCATGTGGAAGTGAGAACCAAGCAATCTATGCAGTGATCCATGCCCACACACTGCGGGGATCGGAGGGACACGGAGGCGTGTCAGTGCTGTGGCAGTCCTTTTCATGCAAATGGAGTCATGGTGGGGAAACCACACTTGGGGCTGTGTCAGGAGCGCTTTGTTCTTAATTTATCCCACTCTGTCTCCCTCCGGCTGCTGGATGAGCCTGCTAATGAGGCTACCTGCTTGTCTGGTCTATGGAGGGTCACATGCTTCCAGTTAATTAAGAAGGATGGCCATGGTGACACTGCCAGGAGTGCAGGAAAGAAAGCCGGGGCTCAAGCCATGGGTTCGGTGCTGAAGGCACAGCTGGTGCCCCGACAGAGGCCTGGGCCCTCCTGGATGTCACATTGAGTCCACCCAGCGACCCAATGCACAGGGCATTCTCCAGTCACGCGGAGAAGCCATGTGTCCCTTCCCAGGCACGCAGATGACCGTCAACCAACCCTTCTGTAAGTCTCCATGTGTCAAGTCCTCTACGAGATGAACATTCTGTAACTATACATTCCTGAGACAATCATGTTACCAATTTGGCACTGAATAGTAGGGTTTTTGCATATGATGAAATACTCTGCAATTTAATGAAGATTAACAGCGTAATTTGGGCATCACCCACTTGTGCACACGACGCAATGTGCATGGCAGAAGAGGGGAAGAAATGCAGGGGGAGCCTGGCTGGGGCTCAGCTGCTCTAGGGGCTGGGTGGGGAGATCTGGGCTGCTGTAGTGTCCAACATGACCCCCTGTTCTGCGAGGGCCCCAAATAAGGGAACACATGACACTTAGAAAAAAAAAATCAACAGGAGACGTAACTTTTTTCCACAGTGAATTTAACTACTGGGTAAAAAGGAAGGTCAAAAGAAAATGGACAGTTTACTTTTCTCGCCTTTTAAAGGAGTCCCATTGACTCATCCTCTTTTTATGCAACCCAGTGATAACTCGGTTATATTTCTATATTTCTTAGTATATTTGGGTCTGATGGTCACGTCTAAATGCCTGGTGGAAACGTCTTGGTGTGCTTCATCTATTTTTGCCTTAATTGATAAAATACCCACATATCTGACAGCAACAGAATCTGCTACGGGCAGCCATTCAGATGTTCCCTGGGGAGAAACAAGGTCCTACTGGTCAGGAGGCAAGAAGCCCAAAACAGAGTTTTGCCAGTAATGTGACTTCACAAAAAGGATTTAGCTTTGGATCTGAAAAGCTTGGGAGGTTGAAATGCAAACTGAATGCTACTTGATTAAGTACACACACTAAACTACTTCATAAAATAGCGAATCTTAGTGACAGTTTCCAGTGGAAGCTTTATGCCCCTCTAGCTTATTTCTGTGATAAGTATACAGTAATCAAGTGATTGCTAACATGGAACCAATGGCACAAACAAAGCCATCAGAAAAGAAGGCACAGGAGTATGAACTTCACACACATTGTCAGTACAGATCCAGTCACCCACACGCCACATGCGCAGCCTGTTCGGGTTTCTCCCTTCTGTTTTTTCCTGTGCAAGCAGATCTGGCTAAGGTAGGTCACTGGATATGGCTGACTCGTGAAACAATCCACCCCTTTAAATAATCTGTATTTAATTTCTTTTAAGAGACAGGGTCTTGCTCTGTCACCCAGGCTGGAGTGCAGTGGTGTGATCATAGCTCACTGCATTCTCCAGCTCCTGGGCTCAAGTGGTTCCTCCTGACTCAGCATTGTGAGTAGCTGGGACTACAGGCGCATGCCACCATGCCTGACTTTTTTTTTTTTTTGGTAGAGATGCGGGTCTCACTATGTTGCTCAGGCTGGTCTTGAACTCCTGTCCTCTAGTGAGCCTCCTGCCTCAGCCTCCCAAAGTGTTGGGATTATAGGCACGAGCCACCACACCTGGCCCCTTTAAATAATCTTTTATAAAACCATATTTTCATGTCAGTTTCTTATTTTAGTGCATTTAGCCCTAAACAAGATGGACAGTCAACAGACTATTCCGTATCAATCTAGGGCTGAGATGGCAAAACAGTTGATTCCAAATAACTCCCATAACCCCCTTAGGCTGCCTGCAGCACTAAGAACATGAGGCCAAGTCTGATCAACTCATTATGTCTGCCAAAGGTGAGGAACAAGACAACAGTGCACGAGCCAGATACTTGTCACACGGGACACACAAGTATGAGGCTGGATTAAACTAAACCTACTTCCACAAACAAAGCTGTTCCAATATGTCTTTGTTAGAACTACAAACCAAAGACAAGGTGGGGCTTTGTAGCTACATGTAGAAAATGAAAGGTTTTAATTCTGACACTGGTGCTTACTGGATTACAGAAACTGACTTAACTAAAGTCCAGGAAAGAAAAAAAAAAAAAGCTACACTGTACTAATTTCAACATAAAACACTTTAGGCCTCTGGCAGCCCATGGATACATGTAGAAAGATAATGGTCTAGAATCAGCCTTTGAGTACTTAACAAGAAAAAGCCCTGACGTTACTCTTTACTTAAAACACAACTATTGGTGTGTTGGCCTGAAACATTTTAAATTTATTTTTGAGATAATTAAAGTCAATTTACTATATTAAATCTGACTTTGCATTTTTCATTTATGTAACAGGCAAAGATTTCTTTTTTTTCCCACTAATTATGTTACCATTAGGAGTTACCAGTATGTCACATTTTGTTTATGCTAGTGCACCACATACACATACACACACGCGCGCACACGCACGCACACACACACACACACACACAGTGGTCAAGTATCAATAATCTTAACCTTAGCAACTTTAAGATTAAGCTTCAGAACTGAAAAAATTGTCATCATTAAAAATTGATGGTTATGCTCTGTTTAGGAAACCAAGGGCACATGGAACATAATAAATTAAAAATAGAGATTTATATTATTTTTGGAAAATACACTTATGTGGAACATTTCATTCCCACAGTGGTGCCTGGTATATGAGTTGTTGACTCTGCAAGTGTCCTGCACACAGATACTCAAAAGGCAGGCACACATCCAAGCACCCAAATGGCTATGGGAGGATGATTGTCATCACCAATGGGGACAGGGTAGAAATCTAGAGAGGAGGACAGGCCTTCGCAGGGTGAAGACATTGAATCCAGAGTCCAGGATCACTAAGTTGGTCATTATGCCTTTGAAGCTTGTTTTCACTTATCATCATCCCTTCAACAGATGTTCAAGAATACACCAATTGCCTTCTGATATTTTAATTAATGAGAACTATTACACTTTAAAACCTTTAGCTTTTGAAGAGATTCTACTTCCCTTCTTCTGCTTCACTGTTTGACTAACAGGTGGTTTCTAGATGGGTTTGTTCCCATTACCATGCTTGAGGGGGGATGAAAAGCTGTTATATGTATTTATCAGATACCCCTAAACTTGACAGTGTTCTACATAACAAAGCATAGAATAAGCACCACAGGGTTGCAAAATGATGATCGTATTGTACTAGATAGATCATCAATTTTACTTAGCAATTCTGATGTGCAAAGGGCACATCTTGTCCCCCACCAAACAAAAGAATTGCATACATCATAACAAAGTCTAAAATGTGACTCAGCCAGACCTTCAAAGCATGGGGGAGTCAGGAGGCCTGGGCTGCCAGCAGGGACACATGGCACCCAAATTATACTACCTTTGCCCTCCTGGACCTATGAAGGACTTTGGATTTTTTGACATTTAGTTTTTTGGGTAGAGACTGGTTACCTATCTAGTAACTTCTTAATTAATTTTTAATAATGCTGCATAATATTTCTCTATTGGAAGCTTTTTAATTTTTTTGAATAATTTCCTGTCTGCAAATTCTCAGGAATTAGATTTCTAGTCAAAGGGTAGGTACAGTTTTCTGGTACAAAATGCATATTCTCATATTGCTTGAACAAAAAGATGGATCACTTTATAATCTTTATAATGATACCAGCTGTGAGTATTCTTCATAGCTTCCCAGAGCCTTTGCATCGTTTTTCATATTCAAAAGGTATGAGCTGGTAGCTCCTTTAAATTCATATGTGTGGGTGAACATTTTTCACCTGTTTATTATGTGTTTCTCTTTTGTGGACTGTGTATCCATATGCCTTAAACATTTGTTTACTGTGGATTTGGTGTTTTTTTGCTGGGTAAGTTCCTTCATGTACTTTAAACATCCTGGTTTTACCTATCACATTTATTACAAATCTTTTCCTATAGTCCAATATTTCCCTTTTCATTTTAATGTTCTCTTTTGGCTTCATAAAAGGTCTAAATATTTAAATACTTTTATTTGGCCATATTACATTTTGCATGTTCTTTCACTACTCCATAATTAAAGCATAACCTTGCTTCTAAAATGGTAGTCTTCTTTTTACTTTTTCTAAAATTGACTTTTCTAATATCTAAATCCAAATGTAATACATGAATTCCTTTCCCAATTCTTAAATATATTCAGATTTTCTGTCTGAGCTCTTTATTTTTCTTCGAAAGTTCTTATTCCCATTTTTGAATCATTATTATGCTGCTTTAATTGTTATTGATTTATAATAGATTTTTTGGTCGAATATTATTTACCTATTTTCCAAATGGATATGATTAACTTCTTTAACATATCTGGTAGATATCTGACTTAAAATTGCACGAACTCTACAAATTATTTCAGGAAAGACTGTGATCTTTACTATAGTGCTTTCTATCCACTGCTATCCTTACTTATATTAAGATTTTTTAGTTATTGAAGTGTTTCTTGGAAATTCTCTCATCATAATTCTGATGATGTATTAATTCCCAAAGCATATATAATTTGATCTTGCTGCTATATCTGAGGTGTCTTATGCCTGTTACAGTGGAAGGCTGTCTGCAAAGATGGCTGCCAACAACTACTGCCTCCCTGTGTGCACATGCCAACCCTCCTATCAAGAGGTGGAGTCCATGTCCCCACTGTTGGAATCTGGCTGGCCTTGAGACTTGCTGTGACCTAAATATATTGTAAGTGTAATGTTCTGGGACTTCCAAGACCAGGCCCTAAGAGATCACAGAGCTTCTGCTTTTGCTGTTCTGATTCCTTAAGCCCAGTGTGAAGAAGTACAATTACCCTACTGGAGTCAGAGGTCCAGCTAGACCTCAGCCACTCCAGACACATATATGAGGTGAGTGAAGTCACCTTAATGCTCCAATCCCAGCTGAGCTCCAGTTGTATACAGTTGCATGAGTGACTCCAGGTAATATCATATGGAGCAGAAGAACCACCCAGCTAAGCCTAGCCAACACAGAGAATCATGAGAAATAATAAACCATTGTTGTTTTTTAACCATAAATTCTGGTGTGGTTTGTTATATAGAAATAGATAACTGAAAAAATAAACAACACTTTGAGATGGTGCTTATGAAAATATAAAAATACATTTTAAAATATCTTAATCTAGTTACTTCATTTTATAACCTCTAATAACTTTTTTGACCTTTCATATTTTCTATGTATAGAACCATTCTAAAATATATACATATATGTTTACCTTCAACATTTATTCTTTTTTCTTTGCATTAGTTGTTTAAATGTCAACAATTGCACTACAAAATTAAAGGGCATAGTCATAAAGAGAAAACCTGTTTAATTTCTGGACTTAAGGGATCTGCTTATAAACATGTTTCTATTAAATAGTATGTAACTATTTGGAATAAAGAGATATTAGGCTTTGGAGGTATCTCTCAAATCTTAAATTTTAGTGAAATAGGTCCTAATTCTATTAGACAGACTATTTTTTTGAAATTGATATAACTTTTAATTACTTCACCTACTATAACTTATTATAAAGTATTTCTTTTATTAAACCAGCTAAACTCTTGCCAGTAATAATGAATAATCTTTTCAATTTACTACTGAATTTCATCTAAGCTTTCTCACACCAACATTAAAGACTGAGATTGTCTTGTGATTATCTTTTTCTGTGTGTTACCAGAAAAGAATCATAACGTGCAAGAAGGCTACTTCTGAATTTCAAGAAAAGTATATACAAGGGCAGCATTATTCTTTGGAATTCTGAAAAACAATGACCTGTAAATTTACTAGCTTCAGGTAATATTTGGGATTTTGGGATATTCTTGGATGACTTTTTCAAGGTCCTCCATATTTGGTCTTTGACTATTTCTTATGCTCCCCTTATTTTCTTACAAGAAATAACCTAATTACCTTATTCACTAGATTTATTCCTATACAGCTGCTTGACATTCCTTAGGAATTTTAAAAATCTCTCTCTCTCTTTAAAATGTCACCCAGAGAACATGTAATGAGAAAATGTAGAGGGCTGAGATCCACATGGGGCCGGGGGTGGAGGTTAGGCTGGTGCACCAGTATTTTGTGCAGAATAAATCAGCCAAGAAGCCCTAAAAGAGGTGCATCATCTCATAACATTAGGATAAAAACAGAAAAACGACTGTGGTGTGAATTAAAAGCCCCATAACTGTGGTCAGCCAAGCGCAAGGGTATATGTGCTGCAGTGAGCTGAGGAGGGTATTGAGCTTGCATCTCGTAGACTGTGCTTTGACAGGTTTCCTTCAGCCTCTATAGCTAATCCCTAGTACTGTACATTTGCACACTTAGTTTTACAGGGAACCAAGCTCTTGAGTAAGGGCAGTCTTGTCTTGACTAGATTTTATGGCTCAGGCTGGCCTGGTTTGCATTATTGAGAGGATGGCAAGACCCTAAATGACCATGAGGTCTCCATAACCCAGGCCAGGGAGAGGTTTCCTAACCTGGAGGTAATAACTAGTCATTGCAGCTGGTCTGGGGTTTGAGGGGTAAGGCAGAGCCCAGTGCCCTCTGCAGGGAGCCTGCACAGTTCAGTCGCACTGCCTTTCTCTTATGTTAACTTAACCTCCTTTCTTATTTGGTTCATTTGCACTTTTCATTTTTGGATCAAATTTGCTATTGGTTTATCAATATTCAAAGAAAAACTGTATTGATTTTATTTATAAATGGCAGTGAAATTTCACTTGCCAGTTTTTTTTTTTAAAACTTTTTTCATTTCTTTTCTTTCTTTTTGCATTTTCCTTTCACAGTTTTTGTGGAATCTTTTTGAAGTATAGTTAAGTTAGTTAAAACTTTTACTTTTTTCATTGAAATAAATGTTTCTGAAACATTTTTCTTTAAGAACTACTCTCTTTCTGGTGGTAGTCCAGATTTAATAAATAGCATATTTTTCAACATCACTCATTTAAAAAAATTGTTCCTGTTATATTCCTTAATTCTTGCCAGCACAGTTATAATTAGAGTCATATTTAAAATGTCCCAAATGGTTAGAGTTTGTGTTTTGCTTCCATTTTTCTTATTTAATTTTATTTTCATTGCCTTGTGGTCAGCAGTGGGCAGCAATGTGGTCTAGAAACATTGCTCCTCTTTGGAGGGAACTTACTGAGTGCTTGTGCACAGAACGCCTGGCATCTCTCATCCACAACCATATTGTCTACCTTACCGTTCTTCATACTAATAGAGTTTAAACCTGTTTAAGCAGCCAAGATTGGGCAGGATTAATTTGGTGCCTCTGCTCTATTCTCAAATGGTATAGTAAAATCTAAATTCTTAAACTCATGTGTCCAACGTCAACTTCAGCTCTTAAACAGAGGTGAATATTTATGCTGAAATATGTGGCATAAGGGAGGTGGATCAATGGGGGGCAGGAAGTCTGCTAGGAATCAATTACACTATTGGATTTTATAGGGGTCATGAGCTCTCAATCCAACAGGCAGATAGATTCCATTTTCAAAAGCCTGTTTTCAGATGTGCTGACTGCTGATGTCAAAGTATGGGTGCAGATTAGTCCAGAGGAGTATGAACTCTGTAAGCTATTTTTAACTGCCTTTATTAGTTTGTAACAATGACATAAACAAGCATATGGACATTTTAAGAACTATCTTTTCTTCACAATGTTTACTCTAGCTCGGAAATGGCTTTGAAAACTGGTACAAAAATGTAAAGTCATGAGCAGGGCAACTGGACTACCTAGGAGAAGACATTTCTCTTTCAAGTGCTGAGGTGATCCTGTCATCATACCCTGTCACCACCACGCAACTCCTATCAGAGTGCAGCAGGATGCTGGACTATAAACTGAAGTGACACTGATACAAGAGAATCTGATTAGCCAAAGGAGTTGCAAATTCTCAACTGAATTTTCATAAGCTGATTATTATTTCACCATGGGATGTTACCCTATGCAGTAGCATCAAAAATTACTGAAATTTTCAAATATGGCATTAACTGTTTCCATATTATTTTTTCTACCAATGTTAAAGGTCAGATAACCTACCAAGGTTAAAGGTCAGATAGTCTTCTCCTCTGGAAAATAGAACCCCACATTCTTTTCTGTTTCATTTGGACATTAATACACCTGGAGGTACTGGCTAAAGGGAATTTCTATGTCATAATTTCTCTCTTTTGTGCCAACTACAACCTATACTCTTACTTCAGCTTAGAAATACTCCCTCAGGAACAGAACTACGGAACTGGAGATTTAGGAGTAGAAGAAGCCTTACAGGTTCTTTGGGCAAAGTTCTTCATTTTATAGAAGACTGAAGACCATGTTCCAGAGAATTATTGTTGAGCATTCACTGAATTAAAATTTGTGAAGGACTTGGAACAGTGTTCGCACAAACTGTATGTCAAACTAGTTAAGTGACCTGTCTGAAGGCCCAAAGCCCAGCAGTGGAGCTGCGATTATGACTCAGATGCCTGGACTGACGATTCAGTCAGTAGCTACTGCGTGCATCATTTTGCTTCCTCTACCTCTCTGAAATAATCCATTTTATAGCAGTGCTTTTATTGTGAAGGATGATCTGAAGGGGGTGAAGGGAACCAATCAAAGACACGAATGAGGGTGGATACAGAGATAAGGCGATAAAATAATTATTTTAAATCTAAAAGATGAGTACAAAATGTGAAAGGATCTCAGAGGTCAAAAATTACGCTATGAGTTGGGATAGCTTTAGGCTGCACAGAACCATGTGTATTTAATACCTATTTACTCCTTGGTACTAGCTCTTCTCATTTGGTTATCTTGATATATGCTTGATAAATAAAGATAAAATAAATAAAATAAGCAGCCTTCCCCTGAGAAACTCATAACCTAATACGAAGAGACAGACATGTGAATGAAGCAGAATTCAGTGTGGTAAATACTCTGCAGGTATTTACACAGTAGGGGTACGCAGAGGATGGAATGGATGTTCTTATACTTTCCTGGAGGCAGTGAGATCTGGTCAGAGTCAGAGAATGTAGTGTGTAAAGAACATGCCAAGGAAAATGCTGTGATCTGCTGCCTGGGTTGCTTTTGGACAGAGATAAAGACAGTGTTCCTGTGCTCGAGTGCTGGGTCATGTCTATGCCAGTGCTAGCAGCATGGAGAGCCCAGGAAACAACTAGGCCACAGGCCTGGGGCTTCCATAATGTTTAACCAATTTCTGTTAACATTAGAGAATGAGGGCCTTACCACAAGCAGACAGAGGCATTTGGAAATTTCTATAAGGAGTGAGTACTTTGTGAAATAGGGAACTCAAAAGCAGTCTCGCTCTTTCTAACAAGGCAGCACATTCATGTTGCAGATGTTTCTTCCTTTTACAGGTTTCCCTTGATCTCCTTCCCCGGTGTCTGAATTAACTTGAGGGTGATTCCAACTCCTCCCCCCAGATGCTCAGGACCAGGGGCACTGGCATTAACTGGTTACAGCAAAGCCATAGGCAGGTTCCTCTAACCGAGGTAAAGGGGAGTGAAAGCAGCAGACCCTGCTCTTCCATAGCCTGACTTCAAAACACACCTGCCCAACTGGGAAAAGAATCAGATTTTGTTTCCTGAGGTCTGACGTCACAGGTGCTGGGGGCTGAGCTAGCAGAGACTGAGGAGAATAAGAAGGGGAGTGAGAGAGAAGGGGCCCCAGGCCTGAGGGGCTGTAGTGGACTTGAACGCCACCAGCATGCTGTGACTCAGTTACACCAGGAGAGTCTCAGAGAGGGCAGGCGATAAAACAGCTCCTGCTAAAATGACCCTGCCTCCTTTGTCAGTTCTAGCTGTCAGGTACCCAGGGGCAGGACCTGCCATCATGAAAACACACTGAGTGAACGCAACAGCAGAAAGCAAAAGGTCAAAGTCATGATCCTGGGGGCCAGTGGTTGACACCAGATCACCTGTGAGGGCCTGAGGATGCCAGGAAGCAAGCGTCTTCCCTGTTCTGTCTACCTTTATCAGCAAGATGGAAAAAAGGTGTCCCTTAAGGGGAACTTCAATCTTCTAATAGTCATTACAACAAAATCACAGAACACAGTGTGATAGGTGGAAGGGCCCTTAGAGATTGGCTTCTCTAAATCTACCTACGTTCACAGAGAAGGGAACTGAAGCCCAGATGGGTGGACAGGCTGTGTGAGGGTCCAGCGATCACGCCAGAGTCTGTGTTCATGCCAAGTCTCTAGGCCCCCATCCTGAGTTCGTCTGGCCAAGTCCGGCAGCTCTGACCTCCTGAAGGGCCTCCCCTCCTATCTCACCTCATTACACTGTGAGGAAAGACATAATGTGTGTCCTATAAGATCACCTCTACTTTTCAGATAGGAAAACAGAGGTCAAAGGGGACAAATGGCTAGTCCCACCCAGGTCATGGCTGGTGCCTGAACTAGAATTCAGGTTCTGGGTCCCTGCCTGGTGCTCATCTTACTAAATGCCATGGTTTCCCTTGGGAAGCATCCACAGTCATAGTCCAGGGCTTTCCCGGCTTGTTTCCATCGTACAACAATGGCGAACCATCCAAAACTGAACTGGACCATCTAAGACAGAGACACCCTCCCTAAAATGCCACACAGGCCCTGCAGAAAAGACTGCCCGGGGTAAGAGATGAGGCCTGATGGTGGCGAGTCTTTACCTTCAAAAGCCCGTGCAGCGTCCACGAGGTGGGACCAATCTAATCCTGTGGCTGTGTCCGGAAGGGGCATCAGGCCAGGATCTGTGCACTTGGACTTATCCGATAAGGACCCGTCGGAGAACCAGAACTCATCTAAACAGAAACAAAACCAGAGCATCAGTCAATCAGAGCACGGGCACCGCTGGCCCCTCCCAGAGTCAGTCAGTCAGAGCACGGGCACCACTGTTCCCTCCCCAAGTAGCCAAGGGAACTTTTCCTGCTCTCAGTGAGAAAAGAAAACATGCTGCAATTACCCCAAACACATGCGCAGCTGGAAAAATGAAGTTTGGAAAAAGCAGCCAAGTCTAAAGTAATCAGAGGCCGGCCAGGATGTAAGGACCGGGTGGCGGGGAGATGCGAATCGAGCCTTTGACAGTATTGTAACTGCACAAAGGTTTTCTTCTGGGAAGGCTTCTCTTGAGTACATCCTGGTCTAACTACTACAGGATAAATTCCTGTTTTCTTCAGGGGTGACTTTTCCCTTTTTAAAAGCGTTGCAGGGCCGGGCGCAGTGGCTCACACCTGTAATCCTAGCACTCTGGGAGGCCGAGGCGGGCGGATCGTTCTGAGCTCAGGAGTTTGAGACCAGCCTGAGCAAGAGCGAGACCCCGTCTCTACCAAAAATAGAAAGAAATTAATTGGACAGCTAAAAATGTATATAGAAAAAATTAGCCGGGCATGGTGGTGCATGCCTGTAGTCCCAGCTACTCGGAAGGCTGAGACAGTAGGATCGCTTGAGCCCAGGAGTTTGAGGTTGTGGTGAGCTAGGCTGACGCCACGGCACTTGCCCCAGGCAAGAGAGTGAGATTCTGTCTCAAAAAAAAAAAAAGTGTTGCAGGCTTTACACTGCTGTACAAAACGTTTGGAGCACTCTCTATCCTGATGATTTAAAGAGCTTACTGAGGAACACAGTTATCTAAGCTGTGCACTGCACATTTGAGATGCCTCCAATGCCAACTTGTTATAAAAATGCAGTAAGACTAAGTCTGTTTTTATGAACGGATGAAAGAGAAGACATTATTTCATATGCTATGCACAAAAATGGTGGTTGGATTGCTTTTCTGACGTAGTAAGAATTATATTAATGGCTGAACCAGAAACCACTCACCCATCCTGCACTGAATGTTCACAGTTGTCCTTCGGCTACAAATGGACCTTTTCCATTTCTTTTTCTCCTTAAACTCTCATCATGGTACTTTAAGTGTTTATGTCGTTAATAATACTAGTTAAGAACTCATTATGCATCTGAGGACAAGTTCTGAAAAGGCTTCAACTGGACTTTTTTTAATGTGCCTTTTCTGAACCTGCCCAGAATGCTGCATGCAGCTGCTTGTGAACACATCTGACTAATTAGACCAATCAAAATAATGACCACCTGGCTGTCTGAGCCTGCAATTAAGTTAAGTAAAGGGCATAATTAACCAAATGCACCTGTAATTTTTTTGTTCCCACATCCTTTTGGGTAGCTGCGAAATGCTGGCATCTGGACTAAGACAGATAGCATTTCTAAATTTGGCCTTAAGGGAGACCAACAGACTTTTTACACTCTTGACAAATGCATCTCTTAACAGACCTCTAACAGTTACAGCTAAGCCAACCAAACCCCTATTCTCAATGCTACCACCTTTAGAAGATGGGTGATGTTGCACTGATTTATTCCCAGCCTGCATTTTGAAGAGAACCCAGTAATAGATGTATCGTCCACATCGTTTCCACAACCCTGCCTTCTCCACGTGCTCTTCTTTGAAACAACAATGGTTCTTGCTTGTTCCATTTGTTCGACATGTGATGTGCTCAGTCCTTGCCAAGGGGGTAAACCAGGAAAGGATGGAAGCAGCCACGCAGGAACTGGGAAGGAGGAAGGCACAGGAGCAGCCTCTCTCCATGCTGACCAAGACTGCGCTGAACTGGCTCTCAGGTGCCATCTTTGACCAGAAGTTTAAGATTCAACCCTTAAGCAGAAAGGTAAGGAAGCCCAGGGAACTTCATTCACTCACGTATCACTTCCTTCTGTCTCTCCAACGCACATGCTGCATTGCTCAAGGCAGGTTTTCTACACTAAGTGTAAAGAAATTATATAACTAGGTGGCAATTACTTTTGCCACTGATTTCCACATGGCCAAGCTCTTCAGGAAAATTGTGCAAGAGTGGTACAGTTCTATGAGGGGTGGAGAGGCCAGGCTGGCTGGGACCTGGGCCCACTGGTGCACGCCCCTCTCCTTCCCTCACTGTAGAGAGAAACACCACAGAATGGAATGGAAACTTTATTGAGGTATATGAACACTTCTACAGAAAGTACATTCTGTTCATCAGTTTTACTAAGAAATGCCAACTGGTGGGTTTTCTTTGCCTTTATAAAGGAATAATCCATCACTCCAGCTTTGGCATTCTTGAAGGCTAAAAGCAAACCTAATGCACATTCTGTGTGCTGTCTACTTTGCTCCCTAATACCACCAGACAACAAGGTCCTCAGTGGCTCTAATAGCAGCTAGGTTGACAGAAAAAATGGAGGGGACAAGAACGGCAAAAGGCAATGAGAATGGAGGGGACAGTGGCTGGTCCCCCAACTCAGAAGATGGGGTGTGAGGCCAATGTCCCTTGCTCTGTCTCCCCTTGTCCCTCCTGCAGCTGTGTGCTCAAACAGCCATCTTCCCCAAATACTCGATGGAGTGGTTTCCCGACAGTCTCGGGTTAAGTAACAAAAGCTTTGACTATTCCTAAGCATCCTAAAGTTCCATGACAAGTGGCCATTCATAATTTTGCCAAGGCACAAATCTGAATCTTGGCGGCTGAGAGGCTGATGCCCAGAGTAAGTGAGTAGACCCATCTGTCCACACAGCAGCCCAGCCAACCAGCTCCAAAGGTCTCTGCCCACCGTCCTGTACACAATGCATGCAGAGACCACGTGCTAAATGGCACTGAAGGCTTTGGGATCTGAGGATTTCTCAGGGTGTCCATTTCACAGCCAAATGCAAGCTGAGGCAATGCTGTTCACCACCTCCAATTTTTATGGAGAACCAGGGAACAAAAGGAAGAACACAGTTTGTGATCTCTCTTCTTTGTTAGAAATTATTGTCCCCCTTCCTCCAGTTGTGAATGGGATTTTCATCTATTTGGTACTGCTGAACTGGCAAAGAGGGCTGGTAAATTAGAAATCTCCCTTCCTCTAGAGTTTATCTGAGTGCCATCCACTCCCTGGTCTACCCATGATGAATGTGGTGAGTGAGCACTGCCTGCCATGTGACAGGGGCACAACAGAAGGTAACACAGACAAGGCTCAGCTCTCACAAAGCTTTACGTCATGAAGAGAGAGGCAATAAATAAATAAGAAAATACAAGTGGTGATAAGTTATTTGCAGAAAATAAAACATTGATGTGATGGCATAGCTTGACGGCACGTTTGGGGAAAGCCTGTCCAAGGAGAGGACACTTGGCTGAGACCCAAATGATGAGGACCTGCTTGGTAAAGGGCATAGTTCTGGAATTAAAGCTCTGAAAAAGTATGGATTTAAATCTAAATCCGTCATCTTTCAGTAAGTGGGAAGAGCCCTATATCAATGGCAGGCTCCTTAGATGAACTGAGAGCCACCTTTATTTCTTCCTAAATAATAAAAATAAAAAGCATCCAAATTTCTAAAATTCTATTGGTTGGAAAAATCATATAATGAGGAAAAAAAATTACCATCCTTTTTTTGTATTTTTGATACTCCAAACCAGTAAAAATTCTTCACAATATTTTTATCACTACTACCACCACCCAGATGATATTTACTGAGCACCTGCTATATTCCAAGAAATGCCAGGTGCTACATCAGCACTTAGAGATACAACAACCAGTAAGGCACAGGTTCTGCCCTCGATAAGCAGATGAATTTGTTGGTGGTGGTTTGATAGGGGTTTGGATAAGGTGTCTGTAGTGCAGACCTGAAGGAGGCAAGAGCGACTGATTACCTGTGCTCTGCGATGCCACAGTGGCTGTAACTATATTGTCCCCCGAGTTTTATGGTTTTATAGAAAAGGTACCACTTGCCTTGGGGATCAAAACCTGTTATTTCAAATCCAGAGGAGCCCACACCACTCTTCTGGCCAATTAAGAAAAGAAAGTGACCCCTTCTGTTGGGTGATGGCTCCAGCTCACTCTCCAGGAAGCCCAGGAAAGCGGGTGATGCAAGGTTGGGGGGCACATTTGCACGTTCCCACATCGAGCACGGAGACCTCCAGGGATAACATCAAGCTCCTCACAGAGTGTTTCCTACTGGAAACCCGAACTGACACTGCACATATCATCACATACTTATACCAGATGAGACATTGAGTAGAAAATAATATTAACAGTAATTGAAATTATTTCGCATGCATAGTATTTCTGGGAGTTCTCAGAGTGGGTTGAGAAATGGGAGGGAGGAGAGGCCTGCTGTCTAAAAGCATTTCAGGGGCACAGTGGGTAGAGCTATTCTACTTCACCTCTCAAAGACACTTCTCTCTGCTCACAGTTGTTACTGCTCACGACGCCCAGGGACCTAACTCACGCCTATCAAGAGACTCATGGATTCTGGACGGTGGCTACTGTCGAAGCACTGCTACCTGGGGACGTGCTCTCTGGCCCAGGACATTGATCTTGTGGCTTCCTACCTGTTTACCCAAAATATGAAATCGCAGTTACTATCTTTACTGACTACGGCTTTTATTATAAATGCCAAGGAGCCTTCCTGACAGCATTTCCTGGTGGTTTCACAATTACTCCCCAGAAACCAACAGACATTGATTACAGGGAAGATTGAAGACATTTGAGAAAGGAGAAAAAAATGTCACATTGATTAGTCAAAACCATGCCTTTGAGGGTCATGGACACCTGAAATGCCAGCCTTAGCAAGGAATGTTCTTCCAGCGGTGGGTACCTTTTATCACCTACAACACAAGACTGTCAAGTCTACATCTGGGGTTTGTAGCAACTCATGCAAATATTAAATTATAAGTAAAATACTAGTTCTTTTTATTTATTCTACCCCTAAATCCCCCTTTAACTTCAAGGGTCATCCTTCATGAGGTGCATAGGTCAGAACTATAGGATTTGGGACCACACATAAGCTAATATTCTCTGTTCTTTTTTGGAAACTTAAGAACTCTCATTAGTCTTTCCTCATAGGAAGATTTCACCATTCCTTGGAGAGTTTTGATCTCCCCTCCATAAAAACCCAGGAATTTTCTTTAAACCTATGAGCCTGCCAATGCTTGCGATTATGCCGAATGAACCCGGGTGTCCCATCTGTCAAGGAGGAAAAGGAAACCATGACTGCTCCTCAATGTCACCAGTTATCTGGCCTGTGAATTGTGTCCAAATGGCCACTCTTCCCCCCGCCTCCCCAGTCTGGGCAATTAAAGAAATTTTCTTCTGCAATCCACCAGCGATGAAGACAAAGACCCTAAGAGCAATGCGGAAACATTTCAGAAATATTTTCGGTTTCTGGATCAGGTGGTATTTGTACACCTCCTAGCTGAAGACATAAAAATACGGCACATTTCAGTAACTTCAAAGGAAACATATATGAATCACGACATGAACTACATGCAAAACAAGTTTAAGTATCTGTCTTGCAACACTGGATTAAGATCTTGGTCTCAAGAGAATAAAGATTCCAGATGAGTTCAAATCTAGGCTTTGTAAAAGCTAAAAATATCTGAAAGAGAAGCCTGTGATCATAATAATTACATGTAGAAAAGGTGCAGAGATCAGGTCTTCCAGTATTCACTGTGATGAGGTGGGATGTTACCGGCCTCTGCCCTTGCTACCCTCCCTCCGAATTATGATCTGGATCTGAATGAGTCTCTACTGGTCAAAGATTCTCTCTTAGAAGATCAGATGCTCCCTAGGAATGCTCCAGTTTTAAAGTTTAAAAGAAGAATATGTGTGCCTTCCAAGCTTTTTGCTTAACTCTATCTGTGCAGCTATTTAAAACCATCCAGAACCAACCTCCATTCCAAGTTTTAATGTGAAGCTACGTCTCTCTGACAAACTAAGAGAAAACTACTGGGTAACTTCAAATATTCCTCATTTGTCACTCAAAGGTATCTTCTGGGTATTAGCACTCACATTGCAGCTTGCTGGGTTGTTCCAGTTTCAGACTGCCAAACTACTCTTAAAGAGCAGTCTTCTTAGAGAGGGTCTGCGAATGACCAGAAACCACAGAAAGGGAAGGGTGCTTGAAATCTGGTTTAAGTACATTTAATGGTGCAAAAGCAATACACACTTAGCAGAAATCATATTTCAAAATTTGATTTTTGAACATTTCCCAGGCCAGTGATATAAGGTACAATACTCTTTCTCTGTAATGCTGGGTGGCAGCAGTGATCCCATAGATCTAAAAAGCTCCCAGTCAGCCATTCAATCATGAGGGTAAACAACTGATACTACACAGTGTACTATGTTGTCAGATGATTTTGCCCAATTGCAGGCTAAGTGTCCTGAGCCTGTTTAAGGTAGGCTAGGCTAAGCTGTGATGCTCGGTAGGTTAGGTGTACTAAATGCATTTTTTACTTAAGACATTTTCAACGTACAATGGGTTTACTGGGATGTAGCCCAGTCGTAAATCAAGGAGCATCTGTAATCACATAGGTGACTGTTGTAGTCAGAGGGCCCAGTAACTCCATCCTACAAACGACTAAGTCCTTGAAGCTTAAACTCTCCATGGGCGGGGTGGTGGTGGAGGAAATCCAAAGTTTTGAGGGGAACAGACATCAGTACAAATTATTTCCAGCTCCCTTATTTACATTTTGTCAATTCGCCCATCAAACCTAGAGAATTTTTTCTGAGTAGTTTCTTAAGTATAGAACAGGAGGGGATATATCAGCAAATAAGGTTTTTATTAAAGAAAAGCAAATGGCAAGGGCAACTCTTACTGCTTTTCCTAGAGAAATAAACAGTGAAGACCAATAAGGTAGCTTTTAACTAGGATAGTAAACAGTGCATTCTGCCTGTTTCCTAATTGTGCCTTTGAACATATTAAAAAAGGATACAGTCCTCTAGCACATGAATAAACTGTGGTACATCCAGACAATGGAATATTATTAAGCTCTAAAAAGAAATGAGCTATCAAGCCATGAGAAGACATGGAAGAAACTCACATGCTTATTACTAAGTGGAAGAGGCCAGTCTTTGGAAGAGGCCAGTCTGAAAAGGCCACACATTGTGTGAGTTCAGCTGTATGACATTCTGGAAAAGGCAAAACCATGGACACAGTGAACAGATCAGTGATACCTGGGGGTTAGATGGGAGGGAGGGATGAACAGGCAGAGCACAGAGGATTTTTAGGCAGTGAAGCTACTCTGTATGATAATGTAATGGTGGATACATGTCAGTACCTGTCCAAACCCATTAAAATATACAACACAAAGCATGAACCCTAAAATGCAAACTATGAACTTTGCATGTTAATAACCTGTCCACGTAGGTTGATTGTAACTCTGAGGGGATGCTGGTAGTGGTGAAACCTGTGGCAGGGAGTAACATGGGAAATCTCTCTACTTTCTACTCAATTTTGCTATGAACCTTAAAATGCTCTAAAAAGTAAAGTCTATTTTTGTAAAAAGTGAAGCTAAAAAAAAAAAAAGTATCTTTCATATTGAAGCAAAATAAAAGGTAGAATGTATTAATAAAACCTGCATTAACACATATACCAAAGAGAGTTCATAAGCACACTTTGAGCACTGTAAATGAAACATTTGCAGGAAAACAGAGTTTTATTGGTTTTACAAAAGCTTTTAAGAGGACATTAAAACCACCTATTTATAAAAAAAGGGAAAACAATTGGAAAATGTTATTAATAGAAGATTAGAATATGTTTGCTTCACCTATCATATATGGTTGTCAAGAAGGAGTTTAAAGGTTTTTTCAATTTAGGTAAATGGACCCTTTATAACAGGCAAGTTATTATGTTACTTAAAGAAACAGATTAAGAATTTTATGAGACAAGGTTCATTTCCAATTATGTTAAACATTAGAAACATTATTAGAACTTTAATTTCATTTAGCCCGGGACCTCTATGTGTATTATAAGGTTTAAATTGGTTCTAAAGATAATGCTTTCCATGATGAAATAAAAAATATTTGACAGTGAATATATTTCTGATTAAATCCCTACTCGTTCTGGACAACAGAAATAAACTGTAAATAAAGGAAATAAAGCTAATTAAAAAAATTCCTTTAAAAACTAACACATTAATAAAGAACTAACATTACGTAAAAATCGTAGGATTTTTAAGGATTTGAAGGAAAATCACCTAGAAATCATGAGGTTTACCTGTGATTAGTAAACTGGAATCAGCTGAGACACAAGAACACAAGTCACCTGCATAAGGACATAAAGCCGAATTCAGGACCCAGGTCTCCCGATGCCCACCTGTCACCTTTGCCATCACCGAGTACTGAACTTCAAGAGGAAACAGAAGCTAGAAAGCCAACTTTCTTTCTTGCCCCCTGTCCACCAGAAAACCCACCCCTCACACCAATTTTCTTTTAAAACACATCAGGCTTCAGTCATCTTTTCTTTTATAGATACAACAGCTGAGATATGATATAGAAGATAGCATAGAATAGAAGATACTATTGGACTTGATAAAAATGTCTAATATGGGTTTTTCAATTTCCTTCAAAATAATGTTGCCTCACTTTCTTGAAATGTCCACTCTGGGGTGTTTATATTTCAAAATTACTTAAAAGAAAAAAAAAAAAACACCAAATGATATATATTTTAAAAAAGTCTCAAAACAAACCCCAGACCTGTGTTGGAGATGCCCCATCTGAAGGGCCCAGCGAGGCAGGCACTGTCCAACCAGCCCAACCTCAAAGCTGCTGGGTGCGGCTGAGCCCCTCACTTACTTCTCAGGCTCCCCATGCTGGGCGCCGGCTGGGTCCTTGGAGGCAGCGTGCTGTGGTAGGGCGGTGTGGTGCTGAAAAGAATGTCGTTGGGCAGGGCTTGGTCAAGGATGGAACTTCGGGAACTGCCAAAGGAGGACCCCCTCCTGTTGCTGCATATGCTCTCATCAGAGAGCGTGCGGTACAGTGACCTCCTTGGAGACAGGTTCCCATAGAACGAAAACTAGGGTTTAAAAAAGATGGGGAGGGGGAAGACATTGAAAACCAGGAAGCATGAAAATTATCCAGTCGTTTCATGTACTATTGTGATAGCTTCTTTGAGTTTTCCCTGTTAGCTCAGGAATGTTAAACCAGGCATGCAAGCCATCAGGGCAAATGCACCAGGGCTTCAGTGCAGTTATTGAATTTTATGTTTTCCTCCTTTGACATTCTGTGAAATATTATCATGAATTAGACATGCACAGCTTTATTAATTCTGAAATGTTAAATGAAACCTCCATAACCTTATAGCAGTGACAGTTCCTGGAAATATATAAGGTTGCCATTTCAGGCAATAGTTATTCAAAACCACACATAGCGCTGGCTTGATTTTAATTTGAAATGACTATATTTTAATATCAGGCAATTTCTGTAGCAATCAACTACATGTGAAGTTAAATCTAATCTAAATAATAATAATAAAACTAATTTTGAACACAGAAGCTTTCTAGACCACATAAACAGGTTTAAAACATGGTATCAGTCCAGTAAAGTCTTATCGTCCACTTAGTAGTATCACTCGCGAAAGTCTGTAATTGTTGAAAGTCTAGTTATAGCAATGTATCATGATCAGATTTAAAGGAGTCATTAAAATTATGTGTATTAAATCAGAGATAGGATAAGGAAAATTCTAAGGAAGCATGCAGTCAACTGCTTAAGAAAAGTTAAATAAAATCTGCATTTCCAACTACTTCCTTTGCATACTGAAATACATTCCTTTTACATAAACAATAGTAGAAGCCAGAATGTTCACATCAAACAAGTACAGAAATGGCTATTTACATTTGTGAATGCAGCAAGAAGGCTAAAAATATTCCTATTGTATGTGTTCCTTCCATTCTGTCAAGTCTTCCCCTCTGATGAATGGTAACTGGAATGTGTATGAGCTACAAAGTTAAATTTACTATGAAAAGAAGGTGATTTGTCTCAGAAGAAAAAAACATGTCAAGGAGAAGTTCACTCCTACAAAAAGAAAAGCTATTTGCACTCTTTGGGCAACAGTCTGCCTTTGCACCCAAGCATATACAGTACCATATACATGATTTGATACAAATTAAAAAAAAAAGACTCATTATGACTGAGTTCTTAGGGGATTCCCTCTTCACACACAACCAGCAGGTTCTTCAGAACTTGATTACAGGCATGTTAGATTAAAGCGTCTTTGAGGTAGTATCTAATTAGAGTGTTGTTCTAAAAACACAATTAGGTTAATTGCAGCATTGTTTCACTATACAGAAGACAGAAACACGAAGACTTGCTGTTTACCCTGACCATGGTCAACACCACAATACCTGATTTCTTTTTTCCTTTTCATTTGAAACAAGAGTGAGTGCTGGATTAGAAGTCAAAGATAAAGATTCCATTCCTGACTCTGGCACCAAGTATTTATATGGACTTCACATTTCACTATTTAGGGCCTTAGTTACTTGCAAAAAGGGGTGATTGGGCTAAATTGCCTGTAAGTCCCCTTTAATACTTTGCGTTATTTAGCCAAGTGGTTTAAGGGACTATAATAACAAAACAAAAACTAGTAACAATAATTAATCTAACATTATCAGGGGACTGCTGCACTGTGAATGAAGAAGCTATGCCACTGAACATGGGGTTGGTGTATCAAATTAAAGCACGGCCTTCCCATGACCGCCGCGTACCTTAAATGGCAGCATGCAAGTTCCAACCCTATTTATAATGCCTGGCAGGCAGTGTCATGTCTAACATGACATGTCCATTTCTGGAACAGGATTACACATATAAGGAGGGACAGCTTGGAGCAGAGGCTAGAGTTCTGGAACAAAAGTCAGGCGGTGTGAATTTTAACAGCTACTGTTGACAATCACCAGTTATGTCCAGGGACTGCACTAGGCTCTTCACACCTTATTTCTTACCTTCACTCGAACTTCACCACTCAGATATTAGGATCTCCTTTTTTCAGACCAGGACACTGAGACCAAAAAGCCAACGTACTTCCATAAAGCCATGCAGCTAATCATCGCTGGAGCTGGGATGTGAGGGTGAGCCGGCCTGACTTTTAGCTCTATCCAAGATTAGAAAAACCTCCCTTCGTACCATCTCCTAGGCTCCCTTGCTTACTGATAAAAACTGGAAACAGCCAACTATGCACTGAGTTGTTGGTAGGGTCACCAGAGATGATGCACATGGGAGTGCTCTGGAAACCCTGGAGTTTCTTTAGAAGTTTTTTTTTTTTTTTAGCGTTTCTGGTAACTTCAAAGCTGCACAAAAGTCACTAACCTTCCTTCTCCCCTCTTCCACTAAGGGGCTGTCAGGAAGCATCAGTTTCAGAAAGTCTTCTTTTGACAGAACATGTTGAGTTTCTGCAACGGCATCTCCCACCACCGTCTGATGCTGAGCTGCAGTAGATATCACATCCATCTCACTATACATCCTGTTCAAACAAATCAGAATGGAAATTAAGCCTGTACGTAAAGTGCCTGTAGCAGTAAGAATAAAAACCTAGTAACCAGTTTCAACGATCACAAACACATACATACAATTCTGAAGGCAGTTCAATTTTGCTTCATTTGTTCCAAATCCCGTGCTGTTTCACATTTGTGAAATGAGCTCAACTACAAAGTTAGATTTCTGAATAATTCAGGAACACATCAGATCCCCAAAGCCCAAGATGAAAAAAAATATATATAGCCAACTTTTAAAATAAGGCTGTTTTCCCTTTCCAAATCTGTGTCAGAAAACACAGTTTCAATAATTCATCAGAGATTATCATATGTCTTTTGAAGCAACCCTTGTGCTTCTCAGAAAGTTGAGAGTGCCTCTCTCTTGAGGCTGGACAACCAGATCCCCGATCACACCCAGGCAGCAGAGAGAAAGTCACCTGAGGGAGCTTGGGGTTTAGGAGTAATCAATTCTGGCGTGTGCCAAGCATGTTTTATTATCAGCAATTTCGCAAAGCTGTTTGGATAAATAAAGCAGCTGTCTCCCTTAATTATCAGTATATAAAAATGTATTTATAGACAACAAAAGACTGTCAAACTGAATTACTGTTTTCAGCTCCTTTACACGGAGAAAACTGGGGCATCATTTGAAAAAGGTTTATTCTGAAACGCTACCTGAGCAACCAAACATTCCTGAAGACACAGTAAATAATCATGGCTGTATTGTTAGTGGAGGCAAATAAGTCTTTGCCACACGACTTGAAACATAACACTCCAGGAATTCACGGCCCACGGCAGCAGCAAGCTACAGGGAGTGACCTGAATGCTACTGTCCTGTGCCTCTGAGGAGACTCTTTTTTTCCTTTTAGTGGTTTTTAAATTTGTTATTCCCAAATATTACAGGGGTACAAACGTTTTGGTTACATGAATTGCTTTTGTGCAGTTTGAGTCAAAGTTATAAGTGTGCCCACCACCCAGATAGTGTGCATTGTACCCGTTAGGTGTGAATTCACCACACTCGGACTCAAATGTTTACTGCAGCACAATTCACAATCACAAGTATGTGGAATCAACTCAAGTGCCCATCAATACACGAGTGGATTAATAAAATGTGGTATACGTATACCATGGAGTACTAGTCAGCCATAAAAAATGGTGAACTAATACCTTTTGTAACAACCTGGATGTAACTGGAGACCATTCTTCTAAGTAAGGTATTGCAAGAATGGAAAAACAAACACCTCATGTACTGTCTATTAAATTGGCAACTAAACATTCAACATTCATATGCACATATGGAGGTAAAACTCAATGGAAACCAAGCAGGTAGCGGGGACGGGTGAGACGACTCTTTAATTTCGAAAGCAAGGCTATCTTGTCACAGTATGACAGCTCACTGGGAAATTATTAGAGTAAGAAACCTACATAGACATGCTCAATATTAGGAATGATTTATCTAAAAACCTCTATGGCTTTTGCTTTGTTGCTAAGGTAGGGCAGGTTTCCCTGTACCTCTCACTTCTGCAAGCACAAGCTACACTGACAACATGAATAAACAAGGCTGTGAAAAAGAAGCTTTTCAAAACTTTTAGAACATGACTGAAAATTTGGTTGGTTTGAGGGATGGCATGACATGAAAATGGAGTTACAAGAAGAACGCAAGACCCAGAAGGGCCTTCGCACAAAAGCCAGATAAGGAAAATAGCAATGTAGTTTTTATGAAGAGTGCATCCAAGAAGTACCCAACTTTTAATTCCAAGAGTTGGAGTTGGGAGGTACTCAAGAGCTCTAGGCCCTACTTACTCTGACAAAGATGTGGGAGGCGGGGGGGGGGGGGGATGGGCAAACAACAAAACACCCAGCTCTTACCAATAAATAGATAAAAATATTATACCTATAATTATGATTACAATGTGCTGTTCTAGTTTCTATATGTGTTTGACTACACATCACTAGCTTTCTCTGCTAAATTAGTAATTTTTTAAAAACTTGTCCAATGATATATCACAAATATGCTCTGAGGGTTTACCATGTGCCAGTCACTGCGGATCAGAGGTAAGCAGGACATGGGGCTCAGACCAGGTGAGTGGACCCCCAGCCTGGGGGGCCAGGGAGTGGTGTTGTATTTGCAGTGTGTGTACGTGCCTGTCTGTGCCTACATGTGTGCACAGCAGGCACAGATGACCAGTTGAGTGGGAAGTCACTGTGGAAAGTACTGGGCTAGAGGTTGCAGGGAAGAGCCACCTTTGGGAGGTTGCCGACGGGCTCAGAAGGTCAGGCAGGACATTTTAGGCAGAGGGAACAGCATAAATGGCAACACGGAAGCTTCAGACAGAACTGCTCATTTGTGTTAACTATTTTAAAATGTTAAGATTATATTATTAACAAAAATAATTAGTAAGGCTCTACAATGTTACTTTAAAGCAGTAACTGGCCTATGTGAAGAAACTTCTCCTGGAGAGCACAGGTGATTTTCTATTTTGTGCACTATGTTCTCTAATTCTCAGTGGTACAAACATGCCAGACTTGGCTGATAGTTTTCTAAGCATATCTTTCAGTGTCCTGGTACAACACTGTTTTGACAAAACTTCAAATACAGTCAGTACAATCCTGTATGAGCGCCTTGCCTTACACACACTTTGTGCTGCTGGCAGGGCCTAGGATGCCTGCCCCACCTGACAGAATGAGCTGACACAACCACTAGGAGTCCCGGTCTCGAATCCCAGCACTAGCCTCTTGTGATAACCACTTTGAGCTCAAATCCTCCCCATAAAATGAGAGTTAGGACTGAAGGACTTCTACAGCCCCTTCTCTCTGAGGTCTGCCCAAAACATGTGTGGGGGCTGCCACCTACCTGCCCCTGTACCACAGGGGCCAGCCACAGTCTCCAGATGAGAGGCTTCTGTAGGGACCCAGTCTGAGTCTTCTCTGGCATGCACACAAACTGCCACCCAGGGACGCAAACCTCTTTCTCACATTTCCGATATTATCTCTCTTTCACTGAATGTCAGTGCCATCGAACCAGTAAGTGGAAATGCACAAACCTTGGGCTTTTTGGCATGAGAATTGTCCAAATGGGATCCTTTCACACTTTCCTGATTCTCCCAGGAAGCCTCTGCCTAAACATAGTGCTTATGGCAACATACAAAATGCTCCTAAAAAATATTTCATAGAACTTAAAAAAGGCTTGGAATGAATTTCTGTGAAGCACTCAGAAGACTTATTAGACAGAAGCACCAATGTCTCATTCTAACATTTGCATTTATAATAAAAAGGTGTAGTTATCACTATAAAATTCCTACCTAAAGAAGTCCTTGCAATTACTGACATGATTTTTTTACCAAAAAGATTCCATGTTTAATTTTAGCACTGAAATGATTTTTAATTTAGAAGGCATTATCATGCAAGAAATATTTTAGACATGGGATCATTTTTTAAGAGAAAAAAGTGACACTAGTTCACTGATCAAGCTTAAAAATCTAGATGATTTCTCTGGAGAGTCTTCACAGCACTAACGCATGTGTGTGCATGCGCGATGACACTGACACATGCAGGTGCAGCAAAACACAGTGATCTGATAATTTAGCACAAGTTGTTTGTTAACCTATAAAAAATAAGCAAACCAATTGCTAGATAGCCCTGAGCGTCCCTGCTCTGCATCCCTGAAATGCGATTCCGGTACTTGTGTCCTCACAGGGGCATCCGCACAGTTTTCACAAATGTTATAAAATGGGTTATCAGTATTTTTTTTGTCTTTTCTTTCAAACCTTACCCTCACAAAACCTAATCCTTCCCCTACCTTATCCTCAAAAAAACCTAACAACTGAAAGGGAAATCAGAAGTCATGCTAAAATTAGGTAAAATACTTTTATCATGTCACTTACATAGCGACTTTAAGAAACGCACCGACTCTGTGGGAATTCAAACTGCCCTTGACCTTGTGTCTTTACAGTGACTCTACACTCACAGTGTCGGTAGCACATTACCATGACTTTTCTACTGCAGGTAGCTTTTTGAATATAAAAACCAAGAACACAGATCTCACTTTTTATGTAACAATCAAAGAAAGAGAAGACATAGGGAAATATAAACATCAACATTTAAAGAGTTTAAAAACGATATCTTTAGATTATTCTTTTTTGGAAAATATATTTCCCCTTGGTGGGGAAGTGCATTTACTTAGTCAATCCCCACAGTGAACGGTGTTGCCCAGGAAAGAACAGCCAGCCACTTACCCAGGGCACTCAGCCACTTCAGGCTCCTCGGGAGGTGGGCTGCCTTCTGATTTCTTCCAGCCAATGACATATTTGTTCACTGCCCCTTGTCTGTGGTAGGACTTGGACACAGAGCCAGGAACCGGTTGACTGCTACTGTGAGACACGATGTAGACTTTGGATGTATCCAGAGACCCACTATTTTTTGAACAATGAGCCGAAGGGCTTCCTGAATGGTGAGAGCCACTGAGGAGAAAAGCAGACAAAAGCTGTAACACAATCAGAGTTCAGCAGTGTTGGCACACAGCCAAATTCAGAGCCACATGGCTTTACTTGGGTCCTTCTATGTGAGCAAAATCAGGCACAGTGAGGCAGATGTAGCCTTCTTTCTACCATGCGGCTTGCCAGAAAGCCTCATTTTACGGAGGCTATGGTTGCTCCCATGTGTGAGTTGTGTGCCTGTGGCAGGAAGGATGTTAAAAACATCACTGGGGAAATCTAATAGAAAAATAGACAACATACTTAAACTGATGCTTCAAAAAGAAGAAACTCAAATGGTAAATATCTTTACCGGAAAAGGTGCTTAAGCTCAGTTGTGACCAGGGAAATGCCAAAGCAAACTGTAATGGAATACCGTTACATGCTCATCTGATAAATGAACACTGGAATGTCTGACAATACCTAGTGACCCAGCATTAGCAAGAACCTGGAGCAGTGGGTTCTCTCCACTGTTGGTGGGAGTAAAAGGTTTATGAAACAGTTTAAGCGTTACCTATGAGGTGCGTGCACCTGCAGAGCATATGACCCAGCAATTCTGCTCCCAAGTGTACACACTCAATAAACCCCTGCACATGTACAACTGGAAACATGGAACAATGTTGATTAGAAGCACTGATCTTAATAACTCCCCAATGGCAGAAACCCAAGTCATCAACAGTAAAAGGATATTCAGTTAATAACTATGAACAAATACATGGAATACTCTATGAATGAGTGAACTGAGGCTACAGACAACTTGGGCAACCTCATGGACACAATGTAGAGAAGAAGCAAGTCACAAAGAATATGCTGATCACGAGTCAATTTTTTAATAAAGTTCATAAACAGGCAAAACTAAACAACATGTTGTTCAGGAAAATATAAAGAAAACAAGGAGATGATTATCACAAAATCCAGGTTGGTGGCTACCTCAAGGGAGAAGAGAAGGGGTTGTAACTGGGTAGGATGCAGAGAGCTTCCATACACAGCAATGTTCTAGTCCTTAACCTGGTGGTAGTTACATGGGTGTTTGCTGCATTATCATATGATACAACAGCAACAAGACTGAAACAGACAGAATCCCTAAAAACAAAAATTTTAAAGGTTAGTGGTTAAGCTAAGGCCAGAGGGAGGAATTAAGTGGACAGCATGACAACTGCTGGAAATATATTTAGAAAGCTAAGTACCTTTTTTAAATCAGAAAGATCAACCATATAATGTTTTATAAAAATGAGTAAAAATAGAGATTAGAAATTACTTTCATATTTATAACATGAAAAACTTTTAAGTGTTAAAGTTACAATTCTAATGTCACAGTTCGGAAAGGTAGGTGGGTTTTACCTGCAGAAAACTTAACAGTCGAGTGCAACCCAAGTATTCCGGGTCCCAGAGCCAGCTTTGTCACTTACCACTGCAAGACTCTGGGCAAGTTTATTAACCTCAGTTTTCTCATCTGTAAAATGGGGATAATAACAGTATCTACCTCAGAGGGTTGCTCTGAAGATTATCTGAGTTAATATTAGTGAAGCACTTGGAACAGTGAATAGCATAGGGTAAATATTGTATAAATGTAGTTAGTTTTTAGAAAGTGACCTGTGAAAGCATTATTCAAAAGTAGGAGTCCTTTCTATTTCGAGTTTAATACAGGGCTTCTGAGGGAACAAGCTCCTCTGGTATGCTGAAATATCTTATTCTGAAACCCCTGTGGAGCACATACCTTTTCTGAAAAACCTATGTATAAAGCAAGTATCATAGAAGACAGAAAGTATAAAAAGAATGATATTAAAATGGACTTTTTATAGAGGTTCAAGAGGAAGTAACAATAAAGTGACCCTTTTTTGGGTCTCTGCATTTTCCAAAACACTGTGGTATTTAAGGATTAAACAAACAAAACAGCTCATCTATTCCATGATGTACCGTAGTTGCTGGTGGCCAGTCTGGTGCCCCTGAACATGACTAGAGGCTCCCTCCCTCTGGGCCCTAACTGTGTGCAATGAAAAGTGCCTGCCTTCCCAGCCACATCCAGGAGTGAGAAACACTAGGTTGGCAGAATGGGAAAATAACACGTCCAAGGTGACCCAAGGAATAAAGCAAGCTATAGAGAGGCACTCAGGAGAGCTGATGAACTCTTTCCATTTACTGGGGTGCACACCAGTTAGAGAACTCCTAACATGAAAGCCCCATATCTAGATAACAGGCTCTGAAGGCTTATATATTATTTTCTCAAGTTTATTTGGAAATATTTCAGATCTATAGAAAACGTACAGAAGAGTAGAATAAACATCCGTATACCTTTCATCTAGATCCACTAACTGGTACTATCTTGTACCTCTACATATATCCCTCTTTGAACCATTTGAGAATTAGTTGCAAACATGTAACATCATACTGTTTTATCTCAGCATTTATTTCCTAAGAATAAGGACATTCTCCCACCACAATTAACAACATGATTATCATTTTCAGAAAATCCAACGTTAATATAATACTACTATCTATTAACAATATACAGTCCATATGCCAGTCTTCCAATTGTCCCAATAATGCTTATGGCTGTAGTTTCCCCACTGAAAACCCAATGAAGGACTATGCACTGCCCTTAGCTACCTATATGCATCACGTATTTCAAAGCCTTTGATAACTTCTGAGATGTTTTATAGTTAAAGGATGGGGTACCCAAAGTCGTGGTAAAGTTAATATGTTGCATTTGTATAGGTCGCTCACATTGCTCCCCTGAAATTACCAAATTGTATACCTTTTTGAAAATGTTTAGTGAATGACAGCATGATCACAAACTTTATTATTTTTCCATATGTGTTATAAAAAATAGTTTTCTAAATTACGCTTGAGTAAAAATGTCTTTATCCCAATAGTAAAATAATTCAAAGTTAACTTTAAGAAAAATGTACTGAATCCATTTGATGAGTAATATATAGCGCAAATTGGCTTAGAGGCAGGAACATCATTACAGAAGTTTTCTCTGAAGGTAGTAAACATTTGAAGAATGTTGGCGACAAACTTTTCATGAATCCTTTCCTTCTAGACTAACACTCTTATGAGAGTTATATTGCCAACTTCTAATCATTTGTACTAGGAGAATGGTATGGTGACATGAATAATAATAAACAACAGATAATCACATGAGTCATTTACAGGAGAATCCAGAATATGGGTGTTTTGTTCTGTTGTGCAGTTGATTTATTTCACTTTGCAAAATCTCAGTTAGGCTCACATGAATACTGCCTTGTATTCTGAGCTCTTATCTAAGTGCTCTACCCTCGAAGAAAGAAACAAAAGTGTTTGCTGAATTTTAAGAACTGAGTAGCAGGAGAAAGTAGGCTAGATATACACTTGTCCTGCTTAATGGATGATTCCTGTCCCCTGTGCCCTTTCCTGAAGCTTGTCTTAAAGAGTTTTAAGTCCTCCCCTTGGCCTCTTTAGTACAATCCTGGAATCAAGCCATATACACAATTTCATACTTACTTCGCTCCTGGGTGCTTGCCAGGGAGTGTGCATGTGTGTGCCAGGGCTGGAGGGAAGGTGCTGTGGTGTTGGTGGTGAAAAACCAGAATTAGATAATTGAGAGGACAACATATACGGATCTGGGTTCCTGATACTGTGACTGGGAATGGTTGATCCCATGTTCCTCCTACTTCTCTAGGTTACCCAGGCACTGGTTATTCACTCCATCCCTAAGCATTTATCAAGCATTCGTCCTAGTTCCTTCCTTTATTCAACAAATATCCAGATGCCTGCCATGTGCAAAGAACTATACTAAATGCTATGGATACAAGTCAACAAGACAGGCCGTGACCCCATCAGCTCAAAACACAGATGTTCTTTGAGGGAAGGTAGCAACAGCTACCTTGTTGTGGGAAGAGATACATAATATGCACACACGATTTCAGCTAAGGCTGGGGTGCTATGAAGAAAATAAAACATGGGATAGGGATACAGAGCGTTTGGGGCAGCGGTGTGACTTTAGCCAGGTGTTCAGCAACGTCAGTTCCTGAAAGTTTATTCCACTTTTCTGTTACTTGAGATACTCCCAGTCACAACCCAGACCCCAAGAAGCAGGCCTCAGCTCCGAGGTGACCACATACCAGCCTGAACCAGGACAGAAGAGGAAAGTATGGGGTGAGGGAGATGCCCTTACAGACACCCGTGCCCCAGCTGGGGCCTGGCATTTCAGAGTTTGCAGAATCTCAGAATGACCTGATAGGTTGATTCCTCATGCTCTAATGAGCCAAGTGCCTTTCAGCTCAGCACACAGAAAACAAGGCAAATATTGTAAATCTTACTCCCTCCTCATCTCCTGCACAGGTCAGAGGGCAGACAGGAGGAAGCGTTAAAAAGATTATATTCAATAACTGATTCCACACTGAGCAAAAGCTTATGACACAAGTTGAAATGTGGCTTCAAAGTCGCTGTCGACTAAGAGTTACAAGGAAAGGGCAGTCATGGTAAAAAAAATTCCACTCACTCCACATATATCATTTCCACAATAGCTGTGCCCACATTCAATTTAGAGTGGTGGGAAAAAAGTAAAATCAATCAAATATTCAATCCAGCACTTTCATATATTTTCTAATAGGCTAGCCCATTAGATTAGTGAATTGTTAAGGTATTCAAGAAAATCTACTTCAAATGCCTGTAAATATCCCTACCAAATAACAAATGAACACGCTCTGAAGGCAGTGTCTGCAGAAATTTTATATAATAGTAATACAAAACTTTGTGATGTCAATTACATTTGTCTAAAAAGGTATCATGAAATCAGCTGTTTTACAAATCATCTAAGCTTTGGATAAGACGTTGGACGGTTATAAAATCCCAAGATGGTTTTTATAAGTATGGCCGATTTTTAACTGCTCCTGAAATTAAGACAGGAATAATTCAGGGAACCAAATTCACTGATAATTCTTAACTATTATTTTAGTTATTAATACTAAAACTACTTTAAGTTAAATTATTAAACAAATTGATAAAAAGTAGTAGAAAGGTCTGATTTGAAAATACTGTCTGCATCCTGTGCTCCCTTCCGCCCCAGTGGACAGAAGACAGAGTACGTGGTAGACATGTATGATTTCTGATGTCTGATGTCCACCGCCCCCTCTCCTGGTCAAATAATATTCTGGTTTTCTTCTGGGGAAGTGGCTATGTTTGCCCTTCCTCAGCTGCACGGCTTGGATGGGACTGATCCCCAGGCCCAGGAGAGGGCCTTGACTGTCCTAGGCAATGCCACCTGCTAACCACAGTGATTAAAGCCGAGGAGATGTGAGGAGAGGGCAGCAGCTTTGGACGGGGCAGAGACCTGTCTCTTCTACAGAAAGTGGAGAAGAACCACTTTCTCTTGGGGACAGAGAAGCATGAACAGGGGAGGCCTGCAGGTGCTATAGCTGCTTTTAGCCAAGAGAGGAATGCTGATATTTTGGGGGGCTGTCATGTGGAGCCTAGGGATGGAGGGACCCAGTCTTGGGCAGTAGTACCCTCTGAGCTGCTGGGTCGAGCAGAACCTTGATAGTTCTGGACCTGTTGGTTACATGAGCTCCAATACTACCTTGGTTGTGTGAACCAATCGGAGTGGAGTTTTCCTTAATTTGTGATGTAAATATCCGTGAATGACACTCAGCATCCCTTAGCAGTGGCTGGGTGAGGAAGAGGAGAAAGTTCGAGGGAGGACTCTGAAGAGCAGAGCTGAGGGGCACAAAAAGCCTGTCACTGTAACCCCTGCAGGCCTGCCTTGAGCACCATCGGTTGGAGAAAAGTTCCATAATGACACTAGGTACCTGGGAGAACACTCCCATTCTTAGTTCATCTGACTTCTGTCCTCCAGCATTTAGAAGAGTTCTGGGATAGAATCAGATAGTAACTTGGAGACAAGAAAAAAAAATGACAGTGGGAGTTGGAGTGAATAGTTAAATTCTGTCTACAGCCAAACCTGAATAAATATATTTCTTTGCCTAGTCTTTGAAAGTGAAGGCAAGAATCACAAACCAGGAGTTTTAAATCCACTGTAGAGACATATGTCAATAAGAGTTTAAAACCATGTATAATGATACATTAAACATCTACACCTGGGACACTTAAAACACAATTCCATTACATTTACCTAGTCTTTATTAAATAACCCCCAGCTGCCACGCTGAACACACTTTCACTGTTATGCAGAAGATCTCAGGTCTCCCCTGCTGTCACGCCATAGGGACAGGGAGGAGGTGTGCTCGTGTCCTCACAGTAGGGAGCCATGTGCTGTTCTCGTGACTTCCTACTGTACTCGGAAGATTAGTGAGTTTGCCACCACTTGTCCAAAATGTATAGAGACAACAGATTGAATTGGGAGAGAAACGTAAGTGATTAATATCTCTATTGCCTTCCTACTTTTCAAATTTAAAGAAAAAGGAAAGTAAAATCATAAATGACTTCTTACATGCAAACTTTGACAATTAGATTGTAGAAACCACTGCTTCCTCTGAAGGCAGAGTTAGGGAAACAGTGACAACCTACCTCATATGCTCCACAGCTTGAATTTTAGGCCCCTTCCCCACCCCAGCAGGCAGGGCCTAGTTGGCCCCAGCAGGTACAGCTTGGCAGTGCGGCGAGGCTTACCTGGAATGAGAGGATATCTCGCTGAGGTCGCCCATGCTGCCTTCAGCAGCACTGCTGGCAGAGATGGCGGATGTGTAGCCGTGCATGGTGTACAACTTGGCCGGCTCATCGTCAGGTCCCGAGACGTCGGCAGCGTCAGCCCACTGCTCGGCCCGGCTGTGGATCAGGGACCTGCTGCCCGCCAAGTGCACAGGGCCGAGGATGGTGGTGGGCATGCACGGGGCTGTGTCGATACCACTGTCAGTGGAGGCCCCTTTGATGTAGGTCAGCCCCAGCAATTCAGGGTCTATCAGGTCCCCAGACCCAAAGTGCTTGTCATCGCTGTTGCTAGAGGTGTTGCTGGAGAGTGTGTTGCTGCTGGAGTGACTGGAGCAACTTTTATCTCCAATCTTGAGAAGAAACAGGAACAGAGAACCTTTAAGTGAATCCTGAACTCGGCTGCATCTCACCCCAGCTCACAGGGGATCTCACCCAAACCCTTTCCACTCACTCTTCAACGTGGGCAGTGATAGAATTTCCTTTTTCAAAAACATCCTGGTTGTATGCAGAAGTCCCTAATTCATAATCCTTCCCACAATTTATCTTAAGTTCAATGGGTAATCTTTTAAGTCTTTGTTCAATTACTTGCACATGAAGCACAAAAGGATGGCCACAGTGTCACTAACAAGAAAATAACTGACAAAGGCTATACGAACTGGGAAGGAACATGGAAAATTAATAAAAGGAAGAGAGCAGCTATTTATCAAGAAAATGTTTCTGTGACAAAGTACAGTGTCAGCCCTCAGCTTGGGTCAGAAGACTCAGGTCTGAGTCACAATGGTAGGACTTTCTGGTCACTTAACCCTCTCTGTGCTTATAACAGTGTGCTTACATGATTCCCATGCAAACCACATAACATATGCAGAAGCACTTTGCAGCTGCAGTACACAATGTAAACACGAGTGCTCTCTCTGAGAGAGACCCAAGAGTCAAATTATGTCCCAGGGTTAAAGAGATAGGACTCCCTTTAGAGTAAACAGGTCTGAAAAATTTTGAGTCAATGCTTTGGGGTCTCTGGAAGACACAAAGCAAACAGAACAGATGGAATGTCCCTGTCTGTCCAATGTGCTTGTACACACACAGCTTCTCTTCATAGCCTGGGAAAACCAACCAGGTCTGAAGCATCAGCACAGGGCTTTGGAGTCATGAGAACACGCCACGCCTTGGTTGATTTTAAAGGGGTTCAGCCTTTTCTTTTTTCTTTCCACCCTGCCAGATCCTCAAGCAAATCCCACTGACCTTTTCATCCCACACAAATATTCTCATGCTTATGCCCTAACTCTCCTTCTCCTGAAACCACTAAGAGAAAATTGTAAAGGTGGATTTAAATAGATATGGTAAGGTTGACTCAACACAAGGTCACCGTCACAGCGAAGGGAAGAAATGCGGCTTGTGTTCACTAATGGACAACTGTAAAACTGAGGGATGACACATTAAGGAATGGGAAAGGAACAACTTAATTCAGAGCTTATAAATTGTCTTCACCTGCAAATTTTCAATAAGCCATGTTAAAATGTGGGTTGTATTTGTCAATAATCGCCAATCCCTGCTTCTGCCTTTAAATGGAAGTTTTGTTTCACTGAGCTACAGTCTTTCTGGAGACTCACCTCCCAGGGTTTTTTCCAGGAGGAAACAGGCAGCATCTGACTGTCCAGTGGCTACCTAAGGGCAGAGCTTCCCAGACCACTTGCACCGCTACACAGTTTCCGCTTCTGTGTTATGCCATCAAGTCGGTAAGTGGTTAACGGATTACAGATGGTAACATGATTCAGTAACTACTACAATGGATGTCGAGGATCAAAGGGCTGAGGATATAATCTTGGCTTTGACAATAATTTGCTGTGCGACCTTTCTCTGAGGTCCTTTATAAATCAGGGAGATTGTTTCCTTTTCTAACCTCACCTCTAAGAGCCTGTGAGGTAACGTGCTATTGAGTATCCCCGGTGAGCACACTGCCGACCATGTGCTGAGCTAGACTGGCCCCCCTAAGTGAGCAGCTGGCTTACGGACAAAGGACTTACATGAGAAAGCTTATTGGGGGACTCCTTGCAACTTCCATCTTTCTGCAGTGCTCTTTCTTTATAGGAACTCAGGACTTTGGAAGGTGGGCCATGCCACTTGGTTTCTGTCAGAGAGAAAAGAGTTGAATTTCCAACGTCCAGTGCTAGCAAAAGAGTAAAGAAAAATAGGAACCGAACAAACGGTTCAGTAAAAATGAACAGGCCTAGGTTTCTACGACTTTGTGGACTTACCAACAGATGTGTCGCAAAAGTAGACAGAACCACGACCACAAAGTAAATGCTCCATTTCTGCAGGTACCACAACCACAACCAATCACGACCACACCCCCCTCCTGCATCAGGAAACCCAGCTGAAACCTCAGCCTGGGGCACATAGGTGCTCATCAAATGTGGGCTGAATGAATGAATAAGTGATGAGAGGGAAGGGAGCAAGGAGTAGGGAATGGGAGCAGAGGAGGTCGATTTCCAGGAGTTCCTCGTTACCTGAGTGCCTGCCTGTTTCCATGGCATCCTCCCTCTCCCTGGCTCCGTCGCATTCCAGAGGGCCTGAGCCCTGGTGCTCAAGCAGCAGAGGAGACTGGCACCTGGAAGAAGACAGAGCTCGTCCTTGCTCACGTGCCACCCACCAGCATGGGCATAGCTTCCAAATGCACCATGCAAGGGAAATCCCCAGTCACAAGCTGTTTTCTGGCAAAGGGAAATGCAAACTCTGTTGGCTGAACCCTGCCAGAGAAGATAAAAGCATCTGGAATTGGGGATCCAGTTTCATCACGGGGCGAATAAAGATGTGTGGATGACAGTCATTTATAGATAAAGAAGAGCTGCTGCTCCAAGGGATTAAAGGACTGTCCGGGATCAGGCAATGTCCATGCAGGCTAAGGAGGAGTTCATTTTTTCCTCCTTGTACCTAGTACACATGGCACTGATACATCTTTACTCTCATTTGTTTTAAGAAAAAGAAAATATGATTAACTTTAGACTATATCCAAGTGGGCTTTGTTTTATGAAAACCCAAAACAGGAAAATATAATCTTATGAGAGATAAACTGAAGAAAACATATTCACATTACAAAGTGATCCTTATTTACAGAATCCTGCTTATAGATCCTGATTCACAGAAAAAGCCAGGAAAGGTTTTTCCATTTGTACAAAAACAAAAACAAAACACACACAACTCCTCTCTTCTTTTAAAATGTAACATAATTTAGAAAAATCACTCGACATACAACTTTCAAGAGCTCCATCTATTACCTAAGGTAAGGAACACACGTAATACAGACTACACATATTTACCTCTAAGCCCAAACCAGAAACGCAGGTTCCAGGGAAAGAAATGGCCCTATACACCTATGGAAGCAGTAACAAGCTTTTCACCACAGTGGAGTCCTTCCCACTGACCAGACATCCTTTCCTCTCAATCAGTGCACCCAGCTCCTTAACTCTACCCAAGGCAGCACGCCAGGTCACCGTGGCCTGAGCAGTTCACTCCTTAGGAGAGCACCCCGGAGTCACGCTCACTCTTCTCTTCCCAGAAGTTTTGGCATCAGTCAATTCAGTCTTTGTTCACAGGAGTCCTTGGGCTCTGCCCTGAGCTGCTGGCTCCTGGAGACCACATGGGTACTACAAAGGACAGTTCTCAGCTAAGTGTACTAAGGCAACTTAGTACAATGCTCCTCAGACAGGAAGCAAACAAAGCCAAATGCTAAACCCACTTCCCTGATTTTGAGCAGTGTTTCCTCATCAGCAATTTAAGTGACGGTGAAACCTAAGTCTTCAAATCCTTAATTTTCATGTTCAGAAATCCCTTCCTTATCAAAAAGAAAAAAGATAAGCCGAGAACATAGACAAGTGAGCGCTGCTTACGTAGAAATAATGAACTTTCTAACATGGACAAGTCACTTATTAAAAGCACGCATGGCATTTTTATATTCCCCAAATGGCCTCGGGTACAGCAGGTGCACAGTAAATGCTTTTGAGTGAGTCACAGAAACAGGAGTAAGGTAAAAATGAGCGGTACCCGTCGTAGCCCACTTGCGGTCTCCAGGGTCCACTCCCTCCGGGTCCGGGGTCACTGGACGACGACTGGTTGCTGGGCGAGCTTCTGAAAGGTTTACTAGAATCATTAACAGTGCACTAAGCTATCTGCCAAGCACCTTGATCTGGCCTGTTTTGTTTTACAAATAAACTCACTTTGACAATGACAAAGAAAAAAAACACACCGTGATGTGAAACAGCATAAATCATGGAAAAATAAACCAAGAATCGGTGATGCCATGGGATATCAGGTGGTTTATGGTTGGCAATTTATCTTAAGAAAGAGATATGGCAGGACAAACCTTCACCATCTAAAGATTTAAAGCACAGATAATGGTTCCCCCGTATGCACCGTGAACTACGGAAGAACAGAAATATAATCCCTGAGAACACAGAATTACGAAAACGTTACCAATTCCTATTACGCGAAACTTAACGCAAGTCACGTTTTGGTTCTATACTTAAAACTTATGCAGAGAGAAAAACCTAAATTTGGCAAAACTATTTATTTTCACACATCGCTTAAATGCAATCCTATTTATCTTTTTTCAGACATACAAAAATGAGTACTACTCATGAAAACTCACTTGATGAAGACGTGCTTGCCAAGTTTCCCTTTTGCTACTAGAATCCTGTTTTTTCCCCATAATTTACTGAAATTATAATTGCTTAAATTTACTTTAATTTTAATTTAAGTAAATTTTAATTTGATTTACTTAAATTACCTAAATTTACTTAAATAAAGGCGGTTCTGCAGACCCCTTTTTCCTGCCAGATGTTGTCTGCTGTTTGCTGCCCCTTTCACCAGGGCTATCTATGTATGTTTCTTTGAATATGGGGAGTTTATAAACTCAGCAGACTTGAGTAAGGAGACTCAGAGCCAAGGTGATTCGATGTCAAATGAAAGTAAACTGGAGAAAGCAGAGGATGACCACGTTTCAATCTTATCGATTAATCCTGGTTAATACTTATGTACAGGCTTACTATGCGCCAGGCCCAGTTCTAAGCATCTTAGGTATACTGAGCCAGTCAATTCTCAGAAGGCCCTGATGAGGTCTGTATTGTCACTATGTTTATCTGTCAGGTGAGGAAACTGCAGGCGTGGACAGGATGAGTACCAGGCCCAAGGTGGCGGCGCATCAAGGAAGCTAGAACAGTGATTCCAGCCTACGCAGCCTTGCTCCCAGTCCACGATCTGTCAGACCAGAGCCTGACAAGACATCCTGCAGACACACTGCATCGCCCTAGGTCTAGGCACCCCTGCATCTGGGGCCTGCCCTGCTATCCTGTCTGCCAACTCGTCATCTAACTTAGAAGCTGTGGCATTTCCATGGCCTCTAAGTTATAGAAAAGCTAAAATAAAAGGAGTAAGAATTAACAAAACAAATCCACTATTTTGTTCCTTTAAAATGACCTATGCAAATGAAGCATCCAGAAACTCTCACTGGCTTCTAGTGCTATTGGCTTTCACTTTTAAACAAGTGTATTCTTTCATTGAAAAATTAATTTTAAGCTCAACTTGCTTTGCTTAAAATGAGACAGAAAAGCAAAGAAGTGGTAATGCTCTTGGAACCTTTTAAAGTACCACTTATATTATGGTGATGGATTTTAACCATTGATTTTTCAGTTTTGTTTTGTCTGTAACTCAAGCCTGTTCACACTTTTCTTGAGGCTCATGCAGAATAGTTTATCTTTCCCAAGACAGTTCAGAAAGCCAGTTGACGGGGGTAGGTGGGAGATGCTGTATTAAGAGGAATAGCCGCGGCCCTGGTGGGCAGGACCTGCGTTTTATCAGTACCACGGTGGGACCAAGACGGGGCCTGACCCTAGGCAACCTTGCATCTTGCCGGGCTACCTGGCCTGCCAACTTGTTATGAACAAGCTAACTTAGAAATGATTAAGCCAAGGAAAAAGGCCTTTCCTACAATTTCAAGTTCCCACCCCAAGTTACACAAGGGCTGTCCTGGAGGAAACAGCACCAGCATTACCTTGTACCATCAGGCAGCTTCCGGTCAAAGGAGGTGCTGCGAGGAATGGCAGCCTGGGCCTGCTGGAGTAGCTGCTGGCACTGTAGCCGGTCGGGCGTTCCGGGGACGGGCGAGGCTCTGGGGAGGGGCTGCAGAGCAGGCGTGGGCACCCGGTGCCATGTGGTGTTCCTCCTGAAGGGGGTCTTGTATTCGCAGGGGGTGCCTTCACTGTCGAGTTTGTATTCCACCATGGGGATGCGGCAGAGCTCTGAACACCCTCTGTGGGGCCAAGAAGAGATGGTGAGAGGGAGGCTCACAGTTGAGCCACCAGCATGGCTTGCTCATTGCGGTGCCCTTCAGCACATGTGACGCTACGTGAGCTCCTTGGGGCTCCCGGTCAATGACACAGAGCAATCCTCCCTAAAGAGAGTCTTACCTATAATAAAACAATATTCTCTTACTATTCAGTTCCTCTCCTGACAGCAATTACTGAGTTCAGGAATTAAAAAGGCTGTTTGTGCCTTTGCCTGGCTGCTGTACAGGTGCACACATCATCTACGTTGGTACCTGCTGATACGGCTGAATGGTTATCAAAATGCTCAACTACCCATGGGTAAGGAGCCAGTGCCCCCAGACCCCCATATATAACTAAAAGGATTAACACCCAGCACAACAGAGGTTCAAGGACTCTGAAGGTTGTTAAATATTTTAAATACATTTCGGGGATAACAAGTATACCTACTGTAATTAGAAATCAAAAGCCCAAAGGTATTAAACACCTTGCTCAAGGTGACTCAGCAGGACCAAGACTGGACCTCTGGTCTCCACATCCCTGCCCACGGACCCTAGAAATAAGACAACCCAAACCCATGTCAGTCACTTTCAGGGATAATGGAAATGCTCATTGTCTTATTCGTGGTGACTGTTTGATACATGTCCCAAAACTCATCCAATTGTAGGCTTTGTATAAATGCAGTTTATTATATATCCATTACACCTCAATAAAGCTGTAAGAAAAATCTTTTTAAATAGGAGAAAAGCTTCCTTCTATCTGACACTTTATGTTTCAAGAAAGCCTTTGGTCAAATGCAACATAACTGAAGGCCAATCAACTTAGCAAAAGTACTGGACCATGTCTGAAGCCCTGTAAAACTGACTTTAGCCAGAGTGTTTAACATGTTGAAGTTGGTGGATTCTAACTGGTTTCTCTGTCTGTAGTTCTTTCTTATTACAAATCCTCTATGAGATTTATCTTCCTGAAAACTTCAATGTTTCCTTATTGCCTTTTGGTCAGACTTCACGTGCCTGTACCTGGCACTGACTTTCCCACCATCCTTCCACAGCCACGCTGCCAACACAGCAGTGGCCAGTCCCACGTGGCCTCTGAGCACCTGAAATGGGCTAGCACCATGGAAGAACAGAGTGATTTCATTTTCATTAAATTAAATTTAAAAATTGATACTTGGATTCATTTTTCATGTATCCTTAGAATGACTTGAGTATGTGAATCCAGTTTTTCAACTATATATTTTGTGAAATCAAAACACAGCAAGTATTTGGGATGAAAACTTAACATCTGAATTGAGATACGCTATAAGCGTAAAATATACCCCAGAGTTTGAAAACCTAATAGAAAAAATAATAATGTAACCTATCTCACTAATAATTGTTAAATATTTTTGGATGCTAAAACATATTTGTAAAATAATTTCACCTGTTTCTCTTTACTTCTTTTAATATGGGTACTGGAAAATTACAAGATGAAATATTTCTATTGGACAGCCCTGCTATAGAGGAACCTGTTGGTTAATAACCTGGCCTGCCTACCGTTCCCTACCCATATTTTATCTTTCCCAGCTGGCTGGTCCACCCCATGCCCCATTCAGGGCAATCACATTTTCCAATTTGGCCCAAATCTCAGTTCAAATCCCACCACCGCCACATGATTTCCCAACTGTGCTAAACAGCACAAAGGCCAGCAAGCCATGGTATAGATTTGAATAAAGGGTGTGTGCGCTCTGCACAGGTACCCTGGGCAGGCACAGGATATGGGCAGAGGAGAGCAGCTGGACTTCAGTGGTCACTCATCTCTGCAGGCAGGTGCCTTTCTGACACAGCCATAAAACTGCACGCAGCAACCTTGTCCCTGGCTTATGGTGGCCTTGTCTATTTATGATCCAGTATCATGCTTCTGGCTCTGGCTAATTGACAGATACTGCCATTAGGCATTTTATGTATGTATTGTCTCTCTCTAGGTAGTTTGTAAACTTCAAGGACAGACCCAAATGTATCTTTAACCAATATGCACAAATAGAACCAAGAACACTGATCATGGGTGATAAACTTTAATAGATTAAAAATGTTTCACCTATATAATCTGAACAGATATTTTAAATTATAGTTATATAATCAAGAACAGAGTCACGTATCACCTTTTCTACTGAGTCTGAAGCAAGCGAAAAACGCAATTAGTAAAATCCATCACAGTCCAGGGAAAACCTGAGTGTCCATCATGTCAAAGACAGGTATAGAGTGACTGTGGTGACTAAAAAGCATTTTTTAGTCACCACAGTCACTCTATTAAAGTGGAGACAGAGCTTCCCAAAGGTTACCTCTTAGATACATTTCCCATGTGCTCAAATGATTAGTCAGGCACTTAAGACCCTTTAGCCAGAAAAATATGATTTAAGTCAGATATCTCTTGAGTTTCCCATCAATTACACAGCGCAAGTAGTACTGTTAACTTGATCAAAGCCAGCCTGCACAGCCAACTGGTACAGTTGACCAAGGACACAGGAAGACCAAGTAAGTCTCAAATTTGAGTGCTGGGGCAAATCACTCCAACTGACCATGTTGGTAAAGCAGTCAGCATCCCAAGCCAGTGTCTCTTCCTAAACATTCCAGATTCAACATAATAAAACCTTCCTAATATTTTCTCTTTGAGAAATCTACTAGAGTAAGGTATCACTCTCTTAAAAAGCAGACCTCCACGGTCTGTATGGCAGAGAAAAACTGTTTCAGCATCTTTTGAAAATCATCACAAAAGAACAAGGAGAACAAGAAATAAAAACAACCTCAACTGTCAACAGAATTGGAGATACCTGAAACTCTAAAACACAGTAAGAAATGTCGGAAGTAAATGGAAGAAAGATCATGGTTTTAGTGGAGTAGAAGGCAAAACCCAAGGGTGTGCAGAGGGAAAATCAACAGGAAGGAAGACCATTCCCCTTGCAAGACTCCAAAAAAAGGTGAGGGACAGGAAGTACCTGGCACAGGAGAGGGCCAAGTGAAAGAGAAGGCGTATGGCATGGGGGTTATTTAGAAAGCAGGGGACAAAGAGAAGGCTGGCCCTAGGCCCTGAGGTCCTCACGGCACCTGGCCCAGTCAGGCAGTAACCCCTTTTATTATCTCTGGGGGCAGAGCAGTGGTCTCTAGAAAACTCAGCAGAAAGGATGTAGACTCAAGGCCAGAGGCACAGAGGACAGCAGGGATGTACTTGAAAAGGTTGAGTCACAGGCTCCTAGGCAGGATGAGACCCAGGGTCACTTCTTTCTTCAAACCCAGCCTCACGGTGCTTATCACCCCACATGGACAAAGAACATCATTCTTTAGTGAAAAGAGAAGTAGAAGCAAGCCACCCATTCCCTCTGCAGGGAAGCTCACTGACCAATCAGATCCTCAATGTATGAGAAACTTCTGAAATTTAAAAGCATGATAGCTAAAATTAAAAATAAAAATCCACTGAGACAGTGGGAAGGTAAATGGAGAAACTCTCCCCCAAAAGTTATAGGATAGAGAAACATAAGAAAATTGAAGTTCAATTCAAAAAGTCCAAAATCTACCGAAGAGTGGTACCAGAAAGAGAGAAAAAAAGGTGCGGAAAAAATTATTAAGAAATAATACAAGAAAATTTCCAGGACTAAAAGATATGTAAGACCAGATAAAAAGGCCCATGGAGTGTCCAGCCCAATGGGTGAAAAAAGATCCATGTGAAGACGTATCGTTGTGGCATTCAGACTCCTGGGTTAAAGCAGAGAGCCTAAGCTTCTAAGGATTGGGGCATGGAGTGGCTCACATGCTCCTCAACAGCTATACTGGGAGGTACAAAATATAATGAAGGTAATGCTTTTAAAATCCTGGATGAAAGTTATTTCTAACCTGTCAAATCAATAGTATTTGGAGCTTGGGACAGAGAGAGAGAGAAAAAAATACCAAAAACAACATCCAATTTTTGGCTTGGGAAGGTGAATTCATGATCATGCAACCGTTTAAGAATGCAGGAAGAGTAGACTGACTACATCCTCTGAAAGAGGTACTTACGCCTGTTTACAGAGGATGAGGTAGTGATTTCTTTGTGCACGAGTAAACGTTCGTTCTTATCATTTATTTTAACTTACCTTTTTTCCCCAAGGTAAAATTCCTCTCTTATCTAATTTAAATTACTGCAGATTTACTGAATTTGATAGTTAAATCGCTGGTCAAATTCAGTAACTCAAAATTTACATTGGATTGCATTTTTTTCTTTTTTATAAAATGCCAAGGCTCTACAATTTTTACTCGTGGACTTACTTTGTTTCCAAGTGTTTTTCTATTTAATTAGATACCACATCCCTGGGACTATCGATTTATCCATATGGCCAACAGCCTAATTAGAAATCACAAAGGCTGGATATGACAAAAGACACCAAAACATCAAGAAAACCTACTCTTAACCTTCTACCCTAATCGATGTTCTAAGCAAGTCACTGGATGCTCAAGTAAACTCCAGGCTTTTCTTGTGTCTCAAAGGTTGCAGCTGCCTGAATAGTGCACGTCAGGGAACCCGTAATTGACTACCACCAAAGTTAAAGGTCCTAGAGTTGTATTTTCTATGAAAGGAACATGAAATTTGAATCTTGTGGCTCAAAAGCCTACTTTCCAGTGCTTGTTCAAGTTTATTTGTTTGGGCTTTTAAGAAGAGGAAGGAAAGATGAGGCAGATGGCTGAGTAGTGCAGTCTATTTAATTCATGCCCATATATTGTAGTTTGTAATAAGACACTGTAAGTTAGCTTGAGTCTTGGAAGAAAAACATCATATAAATGCATAATCATGACTAACATTTTAAAGAGTGCTGGCAAAAACCTGTGCAATGCATTAAGTTGAGGAGAGAATCAGGGTGGAATTTCATTTTCAACCTCTTCCAGAAAGTAAAATGTGAACAGTATTTTAAATACTAAAAAATGGCATTCTTTGCTCTACTGAAAATCAGCTATTCTCAAAAGAATGGTTTTATCTTAAAAATTTCATTATTATGTGACTCTTTTATGGCAACTAGTCTTATAAACCAGATTTTCTTGTGTTTACTTGTATGACTAAGATGTCACACACATAGTACTGATTATAATGAAGTTATCATCAAACCTAGTCAAGCTTAGTTCTCCTCAATATGTATGAAGAAATTCCTTAAAGGATACATACAGAAAATTCAACCAATTTTTAGGAAAATAGAAAAGGCACCAAAGAACTAGAAATTAGCCTGCAGAGGCCCTCAGGCTGCAGTGCCTATCAGAAACAGATCTGCATTCACCCTTGCATTCGCCCTTCCTCCTTTTCGGGTAGTTCTAGCCCAGGACACTAGGCAAGATAACCTAGCTCATCTGGAGCATCGGACCTGGGGCTGGGGGGCGGGGGCACACAGCAAGTATTTCTGACCACTAAGTAAAGGCCAACTGAAACCCAGACAAACCAAATGCAAAAGACTTAACAAAAAATGACATTCCTGAAAAAAATGAGCTGTTAAAGTTGTAAGTGAAACGTTTTTAAAGAAAAGACAGGTCTTTTTGCTTTCCTGCTACAGTATAAAAATTCAGACTTCATTGATACATGCACTTGACTTCCTTTGACATACCAAATCAAATCAATGGATGGGAATTGCATTTCTAAGCTTCCAGTACATTCTTTTAGCGTTTGATTGCCAATAGGAGATACTAAAAAATGTTAGATAAGGCTGTGGGATCACTTACACGTAAGCATATTGATTTCCTTCTTGCTCCGTAACAAAAGTATACATCATTGACTTATGCTTCTAATTACTATGCTAGGTAAGGAGCAATAAAAACTCAGCTTCAGGTTAAAAATAAATATAGTTGTTTTTTTTTTTTTTTTTTTAACATTTCTTGTCCAGCTGATAACTTTTCTGAGTCTCTCATTAGTAGTTCCTGGAAGGTAAAACACTTCGTAGACCAAGAAGGTCACTGAAAATGTGCTAGTTAGTTAAAAATGTGACACTATAAAACTGTAAGAATGACAGGTAGCTCCACTGGTTGAAGTCCTCAGAGGGTCTTATATTTTATTGCTGCATTCTGAAAATACCACTACTTGTCCTTCTGAACTCACCACTGTGGACTTCCTGGGATGGCTTAATCCCATACAAGGGACATTTATTAACTTACTCATATCCACGGACTCATGGGCTTTCTCCCCAGCTTCGTATTGCCTAAAGCAAGGTTTCCCACCAGAAGATCTTGGTCTACAGCTGCCATCACTTCCTCGCTGCTGGGTATGACCAGCAAAGAGCGGTGTCCACTCTTGCTCACAGTTAACAGACACCCACAGTATTGCCGAGCACCTCAGTGTATGCACCTCGTAACTTCAGAGACATCTAGAGAAGTCCCCAAGACGGCATCCTCCCACCCAGGCCCATTCCCTTAAAATACACCTCTAAGTTTCCTGGAAGACCCCTCCATTTACCATTAATAATTTGGACAACTGGAAGTAGAATCCCTGCTGGTCAGGCTGGGGACTTGGTTCTAAAGTGTTGATCGCTGTAACCTCTGCAGACTGACCATCGGAACCTATCCCTGTTTTAGTCCAGCCAAGCTGTACGGTTTTCTCCACTTGTTCCCAACAGGAACCCCAGGCATCAGTCAAACTGTTCTCCAATAAAGAGTCTGGGCTCTGGGCTCAAAACCCAGACCTGCCACTGTGTAGCTTAGAAATGTGACAGCCTCTTTAGACCCTCCTCGTGAAAACAGAATAGTAAGAGCAGAGGGTATGTTAAGATTAAATTATACAAAATATGTACACTTCCTGAAGTGACAGCTTCACAAGAAAGAAGTTCAATACAAAGACATGATTACTTTTTGCTTCTACAAAAAGGAAGAAACCAATATTAAACTGCAAAAGGCACATAAACTTTCAAGAAAGTCCTAAATAATAGATGTTTATAGAATTCTAGAATTTTAAAGTTTAATTTTCAAATTAAAAAAATTTTAGAGCTGTAAAATTACTTTCATCTACACTCATCTATAGAACAATATATCATTATCCTATTATTTTATTCTTTTCATCTTACATAAAAGACATATAACTTTGTATCATGCTACTTCAAAACCAAGAAAGGGCCAAAGTCCTGGGGGAATGATAAGTGGCACAACAAAACCAAAAACCTAGAAAACTGAGAAAGTTTAAAGGAATAACTCATATTCTTACCCCCCCCCTCAAAAAACAAAAAAGGAATTAGCTAGACCAGGTAAACCACAGACTGTGCGGCCACAGCTTAATCTAATCACATGATAGTAACTCTCATAACTCTCATTTACCACACTCTGTAATTACGCAGTGGTCCCCAACCTTTTTGACCAGGGACCGTTTTCATGGAAGACAATTTTTCCACAGACTGGAGAGGCCAAGGATGGTTTTGGGATGATTCAGTGCATTACATTTACTGTGCACTTTATTTCTATTATTATTACATTAATATATAATGAAATAATTACACAACTCACCACAGGTTGGGGACTCCTGGCCTACTGGTTTTACTTTACTTGGCTGCATCATACAGAACCTTTAGCTAAGCCCAATAACCTAACAAAAAGTCTTATCATATACTGCAATGCTATGCTTTACTTTCAAGCTATCAACCTACCTTGCACAGCACTTTACAGTTTTCCACATACAACATTTGATTTTCACAAAAATTTGTGAGGTACAAAGAAAATCTCAATTTTTCAGAAGAGTCAGAGAGATTGGAAAGCTAATATAGCTAATTACAGACAGGGTTCACACTGTAACTCAGGTCCTTCGACCTGAGTCGAAGTTCAGTGTTCTTTCCAAAACATATAGCTATTATTATTACTGGTTTTGTTTTTTTTTTTTAGAAAACCGTCAAAGAACAGTTGATGCAGCCCACATTATGTCCTATTTTCCACTAGAAGCTAAAAGAATCTTTGGAAATAAAAGCAGATCCCCTCAAATAAATTAAATGCTTTTCCTATATTATGCACTTCGTAAAAGAACCCTTTTATAGCTCTAGGGATTAAAGTAATCACTGATATTTTAATCATTTTAATGTCTGTTATGCTAATAGCCTGCTAATAGCTAAAAGACTCTCCAAATCGTCCAACAAGGTGACAGGGGTAATTGATGCTCATTCACTTGAATCACAAACTCTTTCTGGTACATAAAAAATCAAAAGCTTCCAACAGGGACATAACCACATAGTATGACTTATTGTAAAGGTTAGGGTAGTACCATACATAAAATAGGCACTAAACGAAATATTAATTCACTTTTTAACACATTTCCTTAATTTACAGATAGAAATAGACACCTTGACTATAGGTAGAAAAAGGGACATTTAGATCACAAACCCACTTGACCAAGCCCTTGGAGAAAAAGGTGTGTATCAGACAAAATAGGAAGCGAGGCTGCCTGGGATTGAATAATCATCAGCTTCCTTCCCTCCCTTTCCTTCCTCACTAGTCACAGACACAGGGACAGGCTGTGTCTCTGTATCCTTAGTACCTACCATAGCACTGAACAGAGGCTCAGAAAGTTCTTGCTGAAACCAATTGCTTCCTTTTTTTTTTCTTTCTTAGAAAGCTTGAGAGCAGTAATAACATTTTATTGCATTGTAATACTTGAAAATTATACAGAGAAGATTCTCAATAGCTACCTGATGCCTGATTTTTGATGAATGTCTTCGTGTAAGGGAGAACATCTAATGGCTGTCCATTATCGTAGCCACGGTGTAACTTGTCAAGTATGAGATGGTTGCTGACCTAACAGAACACTCATGCTTTACTGTCACCCGCTGCATTCCTGTTACAGTGATAGTAACATTCCAACATTCAAAATGCAAAGGAGCATGGGCACTAAAGTATAGGTTATTAAATGGAGAGGGTGACAGCATTTTCTGCACTAGTTTGAGACACTTATTATCAAGTAATGTTATTGCTACAGTTTGAGAAAACCATTTTTAAAAAGCCAAAATATGAATAGGAAGTAGACCAGAAAGACTAAGAAGAGTCCACAAAAGTCAAGATTATATCTGTCCTGTCCATTTTAATAGCCCTAGTGCGCCCAGGACAGTTTCTGGCACACACCAGTTAAGAGTGATTGAATGAATGAGTGAACACGAGGCCATCTACCTTACATTCTGTCATCCTATGCTCTTACTTTAGGGAGTGAGAGAATAATCTGAACATTAGACTAGAGGAACTGGCAAAGGACTCAGAATAGTGAGTGTATTTTAGGTTACTTTTACAACCTCAAGTTCTGTATTGATTTTACATTAAAATTTATTACTGGTGGGGCCATAATATCAGATCAGATGTAACTAATTTTTATTATTCATACAAATAATAAACTCTAATTAAAACTCTAATATAAAAAAGCTTGAGTCCAGATTTCAACTCACCATCTATTTATGTGTATGTGTGTGTGTGTGTGTGTGTAGCTAAATTGATAAAATTGAGTTTTCCTTCCTATTTCTATTTCCATATCTTCCTCTCTGTATACTTCAGGAACTTGAACAGTCAGGCAACAGACAGCAAAACAGAAGACAAGAACATAAAGTTTTAATTTTATAGCATGATGAGAAAATAATTTAAACTCATGATAACATGAGGAAATTTCTACTGTTTTGCATTATATAGAAGAATGTCTTGGACAGTATGCCAGCAAAGTATGAAAAAATCACACAAAACAGATGCATCGTAGCAAGGAATTTCATTTCCATTTTTATTGGACATATTTACTAAATTCACTCACATTGTATAACAACTCATGCATAATTCTGATGAGTTGTTACTTCCTTTACATCAGCCTTTTAAGTTGATATGCTTTCCTTAAATGACACTAATAGAATGTCAGTCACCTTTGAAGGCTAGAGGCTGGGGCCATCCTAGGGGCTGTAAACCATCCCTTGCAAAAACAAGAAAGCTCTTAATTAAGCATCTCCAGCAACTGCAACTCTTCATCTTTGCCACAGAGACTGCCTGTGTGGGGAACACCAGCTCCCTTTAAAACCTCATTTCCACTTGAAGAGTGCTATTCCCAAACTGCCTCTTGCCACTCATTCCCGATGTATATGGATTCACTCCAGGATACATCCCAGCATGAGATCAGTTAATAAGCATTCCCAAAGGGGGACTCCTCCCTGCTTGTTGTTCCCTGGAACTCCATGAGGAAAACTAAAAATGGCTCTGCCGCCTTCCTTTCAAGCTGAGGGACAGCTATACTGTCATCACCCTTACGCTGGAGAATGGGACTTCAAAACCCTTGTGGCTTTTGATTCAACATAAATACTTTCCCTACTAGAGACTTCATTTAATTCAGCAGCTTCTGAGTCGGAACCAAACACCTTCTGACCTGAGGACAACAGAAGCCAGTCTATTAAGTGACAGGCCTTCTGACATACTGCCCACAGGAGCAGCTGGGCTCCGAGTCAAATGATTTTCTCCCTGATATCCTGCAAGATGAATATTGAGATGATAACTGGCAAAAATGAAGCATTTTTCACAATGTTTATGAAGACTAAAATATATAATTTATTAATTTGACCATTTTTGTAGTCCTGTGGTACTTACATTAAATACAATTTAAAAGAAAAAATTTTATATGTATATATACATATACACACAAAAACACACATACATGCATATACATGGCCATTTAAATTTTTTTTTTCTTTGACAAGCACTAAGAGCCAATTTGTGAAGGAAGATGGAGGTAATTTTCCATGCCACAAATCAAATGTGTAGCTTTAGCTTGAGGCAAATCTTTGTATATTTTGCTATAGGGGTAATGATACTGAAGGATGTTTAGTTTAAAGGGTTTGTATTTTAATTTTTAAAATGAGTCAAGTGCTATTTATTTCCCCTTTAGCCCTTTCTCTGCAGTTTCTTAACAAATCTAATAATGCAGAAGGCTAGACATGCTGAGTGCAAGGATGAAACTGAAAATGACATTTCCTACTCACACTGCAGTCTAAAGCAAAGGGCTAGGCATTGCAAGGGTAATGTCTGGTTACGGGAGGCTGTCTGATGACAGCGCATACTTTTATCAGGGCACCCAGATAGTCGCAGGCAGAAAACAAATCCAAAACTAACAAAAATATGGATTAAAAAATTTACAAATTCGGATTCACAGAATATTGGAAAACTGAATTAAAAGAGTTTTAAATGATACATGCTAGGCTTAAAACCTTCATGACATGCAGAAATGTGGGTGATGGGTGTGCCAATTTTGGAGTGCTGCTACTAAGCAAATAGCTAATTCTAATCCTTCTGACTGAAGTTAAAATACAGAAGACAGTTATCACAGATTAATTGGGAGGAAAAAACCTCTGTATCTTTAGGGAATGACATTAATGAGACTCCTAGGAAGCAAGGGCAAAATCTCTAAATAAATATCTTGACTAGTTTCAATAAGAGAATTTGCAGTTAAAATAATTATGTGCAGACCAAGGCAGATAACTGGCTCCTTAGAAGAAAAACATGTCCTTGGATAAAAAGACAACAGCTGCTGGAACTTTTAAGTTGCAATTTTGTTTACTTGTTTTACCTGAAAAACAACCCAGTATTTCTTAGGAAATTTTACTGTTCTAATCATATGTTCTAAATACCAAACATAAGGATAACTTAACCATTTTTATTAACCAGATCTCTTGAAAGCTTTAAAAGTTTCTCACTGAGCAACAGACCAAAACTAAAAATAGGAAAGAAGTGTTATTTTTTAATCCGAAGAAAGAATACGGTAACATTTTTGTCCAATTCTATGGTAGTAATAAGCCTCTAAGACACATAGAAGACTTGGTTCTCACCATAAGAGTTACAAATCTGTATTTCTACCAAGGAAGACAGAAAGCTTACTATATGGAAAAATTTCTAATAATTGGCTTAAAATCTACTATAGAGGATTTTCACTTATACGATATTTTAGCTTCTAAGGCCTAAAGAATTTGCCTTTTGTTAATGCCAAGTCTTGTTTTTAATAAAGTAGTTTTTCATCTGTATTTTCTTTGGACTCCTACTTCTATGTGTGATTCATGGGATTCTTGGAGAGCAGCCGGATTTAACAGGAGAGAATCGGGCAAGGCAACAAGAAACATCTTGACATGGGACTGACACTATAAAGAGGAATTTCGGCTCCTTAAACCTTTATTTTATAAACATATTGAACAAATACAGGAAACAAGGCCATAGAAAGTCAGGTTTGCAACAAATGGCAAGTTAAGTAAGAGAAACAGACTCTTGGAAAACTGTGAATATTGACCATAGAGGAAGATGGTATAAGACTGATCCCTCCAATATGGCAGCCACTAGCCACATGCAGCTAATTAAATCTAATCAATTAAAATGAAAAATCCATGTCCTCCCATGCACCACAATTCAAGTATGTGATAGCCACATGTGACTCATGGCTACTGTTTTGGACAGTACAGATACAGAACATATCATTGAAGAAAGTGCTACTGGACAGTGCTGGTTTAAAGGATGGAGAAAGAATAACCTAAGTCTGGAAAGTGGGCACAGCAATCCTGGTACCTTTGGATAAGAATTTCTTTTTTAATATGAAAGAAACGAAAATGAATATCCTAAAGTTTTCTTTATTTTAAACTCAAATGTGTGGGGTATGGATTATGCTAGAAGGTTCACAAGTGCATTACATATATCACCTTGTTTAATCTTCATAGAAACCACAGGAGGTAGGCAATACTATAATACCTACCTTAGAGAGAGTAAGTGAGGCTTCCAGAGAATATGTGAATTACTCAAGGCCACACAGCAAAGACCTGGACTCCAAGCATGCTTTCTCTCTCCAAAGCCAGAGCTCTCAGGCTGTCTGTAAGAACTCCATTTGGGATGAAGACAGCGAGACTGTGCTCTAGACACTGCCACCACACACGCTTTGCCACAAGTGGTAGGCCACAGCCTGAATGGATGGCTCCTTCTCCATTAGCATTAGTTCTCCTTCTGGCCTTGTATCTTCTTGATGTTGGGCATGATTATTTTCTATTAGCAATGGAACAATACTACTTCCTAATTCCATTCCTGTCCCTACCCCTCCACCTATCCACCCCTCAGCTTTCCAAGTCTAGCCATTTCCTTTCACCTTTCTCTTGACAGGTTATGACAATGCCCCGATCCAGTTCAACGTCTCTCAAGCTTCGTTTTGTTAGAATAGTCACCGCACAGAATATATCTGATGTTCCAATATTATTTCATAGATAAAGGTATTAATCTCTTAAGTATCTTGTTAAAAATGACTTCATGTTACAGAAAGAAATTCTAGTTGTGTAAAGTATTTCACTTGCAAAAGGCTGAGCTGTGATAAAGAATATTTCCCTCTTAGATTATCTCACTGGTCCAGGTGAACCAAGCAGGTACTCCTCCCCTTAGTTTAGAACAGCTCAGCTTTTATTTATCAAATTGCTTAGAAAATAATTTATCATTTACTACATGCCAGTAACTTTAAAGAGCTCTTTTTCGATTGCTCTAATGGCTGACATCCCAACAATACTACCCGGAGATGAACCTATGTTTTCTGAGGACCTTGCAAGAGCAGTTAGGACAGCCAAGGACAAGTGAGCACTGCTTGAGCCTCCCACACCTTACCTGCGGGGCGAGCCATCATCATGGGGCTGGATGATGACCACCTTCACGGTTACAGAAGTACGGAGCAGGTCAATCATCTGCTCGTGGGTCAGAGTGGCCACGGCCACTTTGCAGATCTCCACCAGGCGACTCCCTTGGCGAAGGCCAGCCTTCCAGGCAAAGCCAAAAGGTTCCACATCTGCTACAATTCCTTCAAAATTCACATGGAAGCCAAGCTGGCCCAGCCCATTCCTCCTCAGGGTCATTTCCACAGTCTCACAGCCTCTTGTCACTATCTGAGAGAGAAAGTGACTGTTAGAGATGCCCTTCCTGCCCAGGCCACTGCAGGGCCCTGTCAAAGATGCACGTACAGGCCTCCATACCAGACCTTCTCCCCCTAGTCCTCGCAGCCTAGAGAGTACCTGCCTCTCTCTGCCTTTCCCTCAAACTGTCCAACAAAAAATTACCACAATTGACCTTGGCATCAAGTGCAAAGAAAATAACAGGAGCACAACAATAGTTTCTTTCTCCAAAGGCATACCTATTGCTGATACAGGTGTCCTGCTTTTTTAAGAAGCCACTGACCCAGAGACTGGGAGCTTCAGATGGATTCTGATAATTCCCTCCTCTCCTTTCTTATGTCAATTGACTTGGCTCTTAAGCATATAAATTCCATTCTTCTAGATGGATTACAGCAACAGAAAAAAATGTGAAGTATTTGGAAATTATTCCAAGTTTCTACCACTAAGCACTAAAATCTATTAGACAATTTCATTCATCTCAAAAAGAACAAAAAAAAGGCCCAAAGCACTTCCAAGCTAACACTTAGTGGCCCACCCCTAGGTTCAGGAAGGGCAACAGCGGAAAGTCAGAAGTGCTAAGAAAACTCTAAATGCGCTCTGTGCACCAGCCCCGGGGACATACTGTGGAGGTCCTGTCCCCTAGAGCCCCTCTCCATGCTAACTGTGGTGGTGGGGACCCAAGATCAACGGTGGAGGCAGGCTAGCCAGACTCCCTGACTGTCTGTTAACAGGGAAGTGTGCAGGACAGCACTCTGGCAGGTGGCAGAGGGACCCTCTGTGCCCATAAGCTGCCTCTCCTCCATTGGGTCCATGCCCTGGGGGCCAAGGGCGAGCCCAAGCAGTGGAAGCTCCAGTGCATGTGCCTTTCCCAAAAGTGAGAGTCTACAACAGTACCACAAAAAGGAACAGGAGAGAAGAAAGGTGGTTTGCATCCCACTCAGTGCACTAAAAGCACCAGTAACGCAACCCTCAAAAGTGCTTACTGAGCATAGTTTACAGGCAATGAAAGAAAAACACAGCCTCATTAAATATCATTTGATGACTATGACATCACTTATTTGTGGGAAATTTCAAGTCGGGAGGTACCACATTCTTATCCTCAAAAGCCCAGAGGCAATGTATGAAGTTTCAGTTTAATGAATGCCCCATTTCCATGAAGCATGCTCTGAATACATAGATACCTATTTAGTAAGACCTATGACAGTAAGTACAGCTGTGGCACTGGGGCTGATTCCACGTATCACCACAGTGTCTGATGTTTCCATGGTTACCACAAGTGCACACAGTGCCAATCAGCTTCTCCCAGACAGGCGTGACAGTCTGGGACTCAGCAAAACAGGGAAAGGGAATGCTAGTTTTAGTTAGTCGCGAAGTTTTGAAAGATTGAAGTTTCCAAGGTTATGAACTGAATGAATTTAAAACTGTTGAAAAAGTACTTTTCTAAAACGTACAACAAATATAAATCTTATCTTCACTTCTTTTTCAACTCTGTTCTAAGCAATCCTACCAAAGTACTACATATAACATGTGCCCTGCCTTCTTTCAAGTATCAATGCAACGGGTGAAATTTCACATCTCTGTGTTAGACTGAAAAGTACGCCAGACTCCGGCTCTTCTGCTTATTCCTCCAGCCACCAGCCACCTGCCACCTCCTCTACCTTGGGCTTCTTGCTATTTCTTTATCCCCTCTGTTCCTTGCTTCTTTCATCCCCAAAGTCTGAAGGACCAAGTTTTCCATTTATTTGGATTCCTCACATACCTCTTCGGAATCAATTATCACATGAAAATAGGGGCCTCCTAGCCATATACCCAGGACTGGCTACAGAGTTTGTAGAGCCCATGCAAAATAAAAATGCAGGGCCCCTCATTCAAAAATTAAGAATTTCAAGATGGCAACAGCAGAATGTTCAACCATGCATGGGCTCTTCTGAGAGTGGGTCCCTGTGCAATTGTGCAGGTTGCACATCCACGAAGCCAGCCCTGCCTGGCCCTCTAGGCATAAACTCTCATTTCTCTTCCTGAATCCTAACCTGCATAACAGACACCTTTAGCTCTATTTTCCATGACCTAAGAATGGACACCGAGTTTACCATCAGCCAAACAGGTACTCATTCCCAGCATCTCTACTATGACTGCATCCTCCTTTCTCTTCCCATTTCTGCTGTGGCTGCCCTGTACCAACCCTTATGATCTAATCATCTCGATAGTATTTCGGTTGGCTTACATCTAGTATCTCATGTTGCAAGTCATCCTAGACACAGAATACATTTCCTAGAATATATTCCTGACATTAGACACCTTAGTCACATGAACAATACACTCTTCTAGGAAAATAGTAGGATGGGGTCCATGGAATAGAGAATGTATAAGAACCCATGTGTAAATACCCATGGAAAGTATATTTTGGTAGTTAGTGAAGTGGCATTTGTTTCTGCCATATTTTCAGGAGCACAGATTACGATGACTCAGTGGATGTGCGAAAAAGAAATATTTGCAATTACGAGAAAGGACAATGTATCCTGAGACTCACAGTATAAATGAAGACTCAATTCTCTAGACATATAAACTAATTACATACTTAATCATCCTTAAATGCAAGTCTAGGTTTGTACACATATACCTGATAATACTGTTGAACACATTTTGCTTTAAATAGTCTCTGCAAATGATGGAATTATTTTTCTAAGACTAGCAGGCACTGACCTGATTTTGTTTTTTCTTATACATGGTCTTTAATACCAAAAGAAAGACTTATATTTGGTAGAAAGAAAGGTAACAAGAAATGGATATAATTTCTCCTTTTTACATGATCCATAGTTGACTAAATCTTTTCTAATAACAACAACAACAAAAAATACAACTCGCTTGGAGGAATATTTATGCATAATAAAGTCTATTGTCAAAGAGCATATTTATCTTTTTATACCACCAAAAACAATAAAAACTGGAAATAGTTTGATTTATTCTTATTACTCTACTGTATATACCCAAACTAAAATCTGAATCTTACCTTTGTTAAAATTGAGAGCAGAAATATAACTATTAAACATCATGGACATAACTTAGTGGTTTTGACTAAAAATCACATTTTAAAAAGAGTCTTGTTTTTTTGTTTTTTTTTAATCTTTCTAACTTAATGGCTAATTCGGCAAGACCTCCTTAAGAAATTGTGGCTAGGCCTGGCACGGTGGCTCACGCCTGTAATCCTAGCACTCTGGGAGGCCGAGGCGGGCGGATCATTCTGAGCTCAGGAGTTCGAGACCAGCCTGAGCAAGAGTGAGACCCCGTCTCTACCAAAAATAGAAAGAAAATTAATTGGACAGCTAAAAATATATAGAGAAAAAAAAATCAGCCGGGCATGGTGGCACATGCCTGTAGTCCCAGCTACTCGGGAGGCTGAGACAGTAGGATTGCTCGAGCCCAGGAGTTTGAGGTTGCTGTGAGCTAGGCTGACGCTACGGCACTCGCCCCAGGCAAGAGAGTGAGACTGTGTCTCAAAAAAAAAAAAAAAGAAATTGTGGCTAGAAGATTAATAATATATTTAATCTGGCTGATTAAATAAAAATACCTGCTGTATAAACATGCACAAAGTTGAAACTGCCAATAGGACTCATCATTCATAATGAACAGCAGTTGTGTACTCATTAATTACCCACTGAGCTGGCATGTCATCTAAGTCTCTACCAACGGACATAATATCCAGTCTACACAATTCTGTTTTTCTTTCAAATATTATAAAAATATATCCCAATGTTCTCTCTTGGAAACTGACTTTTCCAATCAATTTATGAAGGATGGTTCTCCACCATTTGTGTATTTAGCAACTATTCGAAAAAACCCAGCATTTAAAATTAAGCTCTATATCCCTAAGAAATAGTAATTCATTCTTTAAGTGCTGCAATCATGGTGGGATTTCCTTATGGGAAGCTATTATGAATCTGGGATTGAAGACTTAAGGATGGTGGAAAATACAAAACATGTACTTACTACTAATCGCTGGACAATTTCCCTTATGTCTTCAGCACAGTTATCCACTGAGGACAGAAGGATACATTCTCCTCTTTCATAAAACACTTTGATACTCATTAATCCAGATGTCCACCCAATAACATCCCTGCAGGAACAGTTAAATACAACATTCTTGGAATCCTTTTCAATCAGCATTATAAACTCATTGGAAATTCCAAGAAGACATTCAATGTCAGCAGACTGGCCGAAGTCCCGTGCTACCACATGCCACATGATTGCTCCGATGCTGTACAAATGGGCATCCTTCCTTGGCTTTACCTTCTCCTTTTTCTTTGCACCCAGTGTAATGAAGCTGAACTTCACAGAGGTATCCACAGTGGCGGTTGTGACAAAGTTCTCTGCCAGATCTTTCAAGTACTCTTGCCTCGTTCGAGTGGCCATTGCTCGAAACTTTTCCGATTTATGGGCTGCATTTTCTGCATTGATTACTTTGGCTAAAAGGAAGTCCCGAAACACTGCTGACTTTGGAAAAGTTACACCTTTGGGAATTGGTGGACCAAACGGTGGCACGTCTTTTGATCTGGAAACTCCAACGCTGAGGAAGAAAAAAGAGAAACGAAATGAGATGGGCAATGATATCATAATACTTACTTTCTAAAATTGGCATACACCCACACTTTCAATTTAACTGGTCTATTTTGTAGGTTCGTGTTCTTCTAATTTCTGGATACCAAGGGGGATTTTATTTTTAAGAAAAATGTTTTAAAGGTAGAGGAAAGGAGGTATTATGGGCTGAATTCTATCCCTGTCAAAATCCACATGTTGAAGTCATAACCCACAATACCTGGGAATGTGCCTGTATCTGGAGGTAGGGCCTTTAAAGAGGTGATTAAGTTAAAATGAGGCCTTTGGTGCGGTCCCTAATCCAACCAACTGGTGTTTTTATCAGAGGAGGAAATTTGGGCATACAAAGAGATACCAAGGATACATGCACATAGAAGGTCCAGCCACAGTGCATTTAGCCCCAGTTGGCTTCATGGAATCTCAATGACATAGGACAGAATGATTGTACTTACAGGGCCAAAATTTTTAAGTGTCAATATTTTTAAGGAAATGCTCACTTAACTTCATCACATTTAAAAAATCTAAAGAAGGCTTTATGGGAGTAAAGTATGCAGAGATCCCAGGGACTGAAACGATCAAATGTATATTGATAACAACCATCTTAATCTATCAAAACCAATAATGCTCTCCTACATCAGACAGCTGCTTTAGTTGTCTCAAGTCCTTTTCTGAATAAGATAAATTATAGAGTGAATCAATGAATTAACAAAGGAATGATTAAGATGAGTAAGCAAGTGAATGAATCCCACAGCATCTCGAGCATCTGCTCCTCAATTACTGAGTAGCTACTACAGACCAAGAATTCGTACTAATCCCACATCTGCCCAGGCAGATATCTGCTATGTTGAGGTATAAAAGGAAGCAATCTTTGCTTTGTTTTCATCACTGTAGAAAATACTGGGATGAATTAAGACATGAAAACATTTGTCCAAATTTGTTCTGTAAGATGCAAACTCCTCTTCTGAAATGTAGTTGTTAGACTGTAAAAAGATCACAGGCTCCGGGTATCTTTCACCTGTGCTTTAACTTGCACACTCTTCAGTGGAGTTAATTACACACAGCAGCAAGACGGATGGCTGGCTGTAAAGGGGTCTTCCCTGGTATGAAAGACTAATTTTTCTTATTCTTTTGTAGAGATGGGGTCTTGCTGTGTTGCCCAGGCTGGCCTTGGACTCCTGGCCTCAAGCGATCCTCCTGCCTCAGCCTTCTACAGTGCTGGGATTACAGGCGTGAGCCACCATGCCCAGCTTCCCAGAAGTATTTTACTCATGGAATGCTGAGAAGGCCAAATTTCATTTGAGACTTTGAAGCAGCAGTCCTCAACCTTTTTGGCACCAGGGACAGGTTTCATGGGAGATAATTTTTCCACAGATGGGGGCTGGGGGGAGCAGAGCTCATGCAGTGATGCGAGCAATGGGGAGTGGCTGTAAATACAGATGAAGCTTCACTCACTCGCCCACCACCCACCTTATGCTCTGCAGCCAGGTTCCTAAGTTTCACAGGAGACAATTTTTTCATGGACTGGCAGAAGCGGTGGGGGAGAAGGGAAGTGGGGCAGGCGGAGCTCAAGTGGTGATGCATGGCCCGGTTCCTCACAGGCCACGGACCAGTACTGGGCAGAGGCTGTGGGGTCGGGGACCACAGCTTTGAAGGATTTTTTTTTTTTTTTTTACATTAACTCTGTGGATCTTGTGTTACTCTGCAGCTTGCATGCACTTAAGCTAAAATGTCGGGAAATTTCTTATATCTAAATATGCTCAAAGATGGCTCTCACTGTGGTATTACATAGTGGACAGAGGGAGGCACAGTGACTCTAACTTTCAAAAGGGCAATTCGTTTTGGACCAAATTATAGACCCTAATATCTAATTAAAGATTCTCTCTATAATGTATGCTATATTCGGCTTAAATAAACTGTAATCCTGTGCATTTTAAAGTTGTACTAGAGAAGCAGCAGAATTTAATCATGGCTATTTCATGATTACTATGATATTCTGGGCATGGGGATAAAATAGAGATTGCTGGTTACAAAAGTTTATATGATCCTTAACTCTTTCAGTAGAGTTGAAATTAGAAGGAATACTCTTTGGTATTCCCAATGTGATGAAATGAGAATGTGTACCACAATTCCTTATTTTACCCAAACAACCTGATAGCATTTATTAAATGATTTAGATATACAAGACCCCTCTACCAAAAGTAAAAATAAAAATATGCACATGAAGAGGTTTTAGTAAAGCCTGGTGGTCAAAAGGCAATAAATTGATAAGAAGCACACTCTGTACTCAGCACCCTCATGGCATCCAGCTGTATTACTGGGTACGTTAGAGCCAGTTACTTAATCCTGCCATGCCTCAGGGTAGGACCACAGGATTCCTGAAGATTATTATTATTATTGATTCTTTAAGGAATACTAGTGATGTTTTTAAGTAACATCAATGAAGCTGATGAGGCACTTACAATAATTTGAGGCACTCTACTGACTTTGCATTTGACTCTCATTAGGAAATGTTAATTTAATGATAACAATGTGGTTTCTTAAAAACTGGTGACTCCATCTCTGAATGATCTGCATACGCTATCTTTTATCAGAGAAAAAATAATGCAATGTACTTTGTTTATATGTAAGATCTATACTGGTTTCAACATTCTTCCCCCAGTAACTTAATTAAAACCAGAAAACCTAAAAGAAATAAAAATGAATAGATATAACTCATCTTTATGATTTTGTTTACTAGTGAACCATTTCATGATATAAACATAAAGATGGAAAATAATTAAAAGTACTTGATTTTACCTAAAAATAGCAGCCAATAACACCAAATGCAATAAAACCCTAGGGTTAAGTTTCCAACCCATTAGGAAGGTTTATTTTAAAAGTATTCTTCATAATTACCTTTCACTGGGTGAGATCCCAGAGAAAAAAGCCAACTCGACACGTTTGTACTAATATTATCTATTTTAAGCATATCATTTGTACAGAATAGATACTAGGTTTCTTCAAATATCATTTATTTAAAGTAGTTCTGAGCCTTTAGGCTAGTAGTCTTAAGCCCAGATTTGTATAAGAATGCCATGCAAGGAAACCACGCAGATGCCGTGGCAGCCTGCAGGTCTATCACATTAGAACACCGTGCAGTGGGGCCAGAGACTCCCTGTGTTTTACAAAATGACTAGGAGGCAAAAATTCAGGTTAAAAACTACTGATTTTCAGATTGTATTCTCCTAAGATGGGTCGGACATTGGGTAGAATATAAACTGGCAACATCTCACATGCAGACTAGTTTCTCTTTTGCCTTTCAGGGGCAAGCTCTCCAATCTTCAAGGGTCCACCATGCTCTCACAATGAATATTCATGTCCCAGGCCTAAACCCAGTGGGAAGCTGAATTCACAACTACTGTTTAAGATTATAAAGGAAAATAACCTTGGATGAATGCCAGGAACTCTAAATAGGTGTTTTCCATAATTTAAGATATTTTTCTTCATAACCACATTTTTAAGTAGGTACAATTATCTTTAGTTTTAAGACAAGGAATTTAAGGCTAACAAAAATAAAATAACTTACACAAAGCCCCGTGATAAGCAGTAAAGGTGGATTCAAACTGGGGTCAAGGCCCACTCTTTTAGCAATCCCCCACACAGTATGACCATTTAGCTGCGGCTGTTTTCTAAGACAGAATCTGAGAGTAGGGGTAAAAGACGAAAAGTAGGCCTTATCAGAAATAGCCTCAGAATTCCAAGGCATGCACACAGCCTTTTGAAGTCACCAAAGCAAGTGTCAACTCCTGGTTTCAGCAACCCTGTGGTAGTGTCTCCCAGATCTTTGATGAAAAGAAATACTTTACTGCCACAACACTTACTTCTCCTAAAGAAGAACTTAAATGGCAACAACATCCAACTGAAAGCCTGATACCAGTTGAACTATTGATTCTGGCAGGGGCTGGATACAGTTTTTATGGAAACAACAGAGGAAATGTGTAATCTACCATTTTGAACTGCTGGGCATTTCACTTTTTCAAGGGGGCAAAAATGGGAAGAAGGCAATTACTTCTTACAGAAAGTGGCTAACTAGAAAATTACGAAGTTAGAAATAATAATTGGAAAACAAAGATATTTTCGGAAAAGACGTTCTATTGAAATAAAGCTGGGAGAATGATAAATCAGGGATTACTGACTCACCTATAACACACATTTTCGGTACACGGATTATGCACTTTGACTATGACGAAGACATGCTGAAAGTGAGACCGGATGCTCTTTGGAGTAAAAGGAAGTGCCCCAGGCTCTTGGAAGACGATGGTTACAATGTCATTTCCTATGTGCCTTTTCCTCAGAAGCTGTGGTCAAGAAAGTGAACACACACATACATAGGGTTACCAGCAAGTTTTTCTTTAAAACAAAATATTTAAATATATACATTCACTTATCTTTCAATTAAAGAAGCAATTTTAAAAAGGAGAGTTATTCTTTGGAAGCTAGTGCTCCTAAATTTGGCACGGACAAAGCAAAATAGCTTCATCCAAAAGACCTGTGGAAAGAAACACCTAAATATTTATCTCTTTTATTTTAAAATCCAACTTGTATTCTCTCTCCTTTTCATCTTTATCCAGTTTCTTCTTTCTTTACCACTGAAATAACAGCATGCTAGAACTCATAACACTTTAAGTAATTTTATAATTGAAGTTTTTCAATTTAAAAGGAAGAGACAGAGTCCAGAGGGTACAGATTTGCTGAAAACACTCTTATATTATTACATTGAATGGCCCTAGCTTTTATTGTATTGTGTGCTCCCATAGTAACATGCATTTCTGTAACAAAAATACAGAACGCTGTTATTTTGGTGGGTAATAATTCAAACTAATTGATTGAAACCTGTCTTTTTAAATGTAATTCGTAAACACAGAATTCCACTGGATTAACAGCCAGAAAACCCAATAGTTTATAATCTTATAAACTGCAAATCTGGCAGGAGAGAAGGAAGCCCAGAGTAGTACCATTTTACCAGTGCCTTTACTTTGATGTTCCTCCTGCCACAAATGCCCCCTTCACTCAAAGTTCCTCCCAGACAATTCAGGTCTCCACAGATGTCACTTCATCTGAAAGAAATTTCCTTTTCAAGACTACTTTGATACCCCACCTACACCCCCAGGCCTATTTCTATTGCACTAATTGTTGTGCTGTCTTCTAACTGTTGGTTACATATCAGGTCATAACCTTCCCGAGGACAGGCACGTTTCTTACTGACTTTTGGCTTCCTAGTTCCTAATGGCACGCTAAGCAGAGTAAGTACCTGATACACATTTGCTAAACAAATGAGTAATACAAATATGTTTATTGACATATAACACTGTGCATTAAAATTGTGATCGCTTCTTTCCTATGAACACATGCCAATAAATTCCCACACAAGGCACTCTGTAAGTTTATGCAAGTGAAGGCATAGATCTGTGTTCTAAACATTTGTGATCTTCAGTTTTAATACATAAAATAATCCTCACATGAGTTGGTGATGTCATTGCTGGAATGGGACAATTTCAGGTAGTAAATCTTTTTTTACTAGCAGTAACAAAGACCATGACCTTGCCCTTAAATTTATTTGGCACCTATAATGCATATTCCACTGTAAAGAGCATTAAGTTCAACTTTTAAAGCCTTTTAAATCCAGATACAAAAAGGATTTCATTGTCAGGTCCCTGACTTGTGATTTCGCATGATAAAAGGCCTAGAAGAGTAGGAATGAAATGTTCATTCTTTCAGAGTTCTCTACAGCCCAGTTAAATTGCTGATTCATGTGCTAGAAAATTCCTACTTAAACCCCCATGGTTAAAATTAAAAACACACAAAAATTATCTTACTGAGTAAAGTTTTGAAATATACATTAATATGTAATAATACAGACCCAGTGGGCCACCTCATTTAACACATTAACTGCCATGTGAGTTGTATTTAACCCACGCTAGTTTTGAGCCCAGGGCCTCATGAAACATATGTAACTCACACGTCTCTTCACCTTGGGAGCTGCAAGAACTATTTTTCAAGTTGCATATAACTCACGCACAGAAAACAATAAAAAAAAAACAAATTTTTCATTAAATTAGAAAGGATTTGTTTTGTTTTCGAAGTTTTTATTCTATTTTCATAATAAAACACTGGGGCCCCAAGGAAAAAAAATTTTTTCTAGTGTGGCAATGTGTTAAATCTGTAGTTTTAAAAAAGTTTGCTAGATATGTAAAGTAAAATGTGTCATTTCAGATGCATGTTAAAAAAATCCATGAAAACTGTACTTGGCAAAGACATTCTTCCCTCTTTTCCCCAGTAACTGAAATACATGATTCCTAGGTACTGTAATGAGGGAAAATGAGGAACAAATAAATAGCTTTAAAATATGCCTCATATTTTTGTCAGTGTATTTGCAGAATAGAAAACATAGTAGTTCCTGCAGTACTTTCATTCAATATCCTGGAAACATGGGGATTCTCAGACTGACAAATAGAAGATGGAATTCACGATGGTCAAATCCAAGCAGAGAGGGCCACGCCGCCTCCTTCCCGAGTGATCACGTGTTCTACTGCGCGTTGGCAGGCCCTCTCAATCAAACATAGTGCAGGGATGGACTCAGTCAGTGCCTCCTGGCTGTTGTGACTGCAACGGCAAATTGGACAGCTATTCTTATTCAATTTCCCTTCCTCTGGAAGGAAGACATTGGGTCCAATTCTGTACTCCAATACAGGAATATTTAAAGCACAAGTTAAAGGAAACTTTAAGGCTGGTTACTTTGACAACATGCCAAATGGCTTTTGTCCCTTTCTAAGTATATTCTTTTGCTTTGTAAAACTGGCCAAAAAATGTTTTGTAAAAGTCTAATTAATTTAACCACGGTGACATAGTATGCTTTGTGGGAAAAAAAAATAAGGCAGTGTGGGAAGGGGGGATAAGGAGATTCATTAAGAAGAGTAAAATCTAAAGGTCTGTGAAGGAGAAAAAAATAATAAAAATGAACACTTTATCTGTTCACAGAAATGTGTGAATTTGTTCAGAGACTAAAGAAAACGTTTGGAAAGTTAACAAAAATATTATTCATTTTTTTTAAGATTTTTCCAAACATGAAATAACTTAAGTAATTTCTTGACCTTCTTAAAAAAGATAAATGTTTTCTTTGGTATTTAGTTTATGCTTTCTTCTAATTGGTCAATGAAATTCTATGTAATCAGAGTCTGTAAATGGAAGTGGAAAGGCATGGCAAACCATGAACAAATACAGCCTAGCAAAACCTGAAGGTACTATTTGTTTTGGGGAATTAAAGAAATGACATCTTCTAGGGTAATCGTCTTTCTAGGCAAGTAAAACTAATAACGCTTTTCCAGTGACACCAAGAGAACCAATTTATTAGTGTTTTCAACTGCAAAAGTGTGTTAATAAATACGATATTGGATAGATTTACATGGTCAATTCTACTAAATTTGCAACACTCGATTAAACTTGTGAAACAGGAATAAGCTCATTATCACAAAGAAAGTGAAAAACTTGAGTCTTCACCTAATTCCATGGCAAAAGTATACAGATGCTAAAGAAATAGCATATGTAATAGCATTAGGTTTAGTCACAATTCCTAAACACACTTCAGGATTCATAAGACCAGTTTTAACTTGGTGCAAAAATATAGTCAGAAAGAGTAAGTTCTAGTATTCAATAGTATAGTAGGGATATTACAGTTAATAGCAATCTATCGTGTATCAAAATAGTAGAAGAGAATTGTAATGTTCCCAATACAAAAAAAAGATAGATGTTTGAGATGATGGATATCCTAATTATCCTGATTTGATCACTACATACTATACATAGGTATCAAAAAACGTGTACCCCTAAAATGTAATGTATAAAACTATTATATATCAATTAAAAAGTAAAAACAAAACAAAAACAAAATTGAGAGGAAAAAATGAAGTGAAAGTAAACAAGTGTCAGGCAGCAATATTTGGATTCAAGATGGGATAAAGTTGAACCAGATTAGACCCACTAGACTCTATATATATAGGTTCATTTGTTAAATTCTTTTTTTAAACCTAGCAAGAAAGAATCAAGCATTTTGCACCTAATTCTGAGGGAAAGCTGTACAATATGAAAGAGAAGCAGCCAGAATATGGTTCGGAAGAAGCGTCTAAGAGTCAGAGAATACAGAGCTCATCTGAAGCTGGAGGAAGCAGAGCTCCAGAGGAGGTCTTCAGAAGGAAGCACAGCTATGTCCCATGAGAAAGCAATCACAAGTACTCAGTCCTGGTCCTTGGGTTTGAGTCTAAGTCCTGTCAATATGAAGAGGGCCGATGAAGACTCCTTAGACTTTCCTGATCTCTTCCTACCTACCTCTCTGACCTCCTCACCTATTCCTCACCTTCTAGACAGCCACCCTGCCCCTTCGACAAGACAACTTGTTCTTACCCAAGGCACTCTGCACTTGCTAATCCCTTGGTGGGAAAGTTCCTCCCCTTCACAAGAGGGCTGGATTATCCTCTTTTAGAGAGGCTGTCCTAATTTTGCATTCATACACACACACAGCCCCCTCATAGACTCCATACTCGAGAGTTTGCACCAGTCATCAGAATTTGCCTTTTTAAGAGACAGCTAGAGTTTCCTATGGAAAAACATGGAAAAAGTGAACACAGAACACCACTCTAAATAATAACAGAGGGGCAACTTAGGCACATTATCACATAAATACAAAAGATCTACACTTAGAGAAGAAAAGCCTTACCTTCCCCCTGCAAAAAAGTGAACATTAGCTAACCATTCTTATCCCAGATCAGCAAGAAGCTCATATCAAATTTAATTAATGTTTCAAGGATTCATCACTGATTTACCACTTTGTATTATCATATTTTACCAATAACAAGAGTAAACTGAATGTACAAACCAGTTAAGCTGAATATTTTGAAAATGGGCAATAAAAATAATCTAAGAATGTGGATTTTTTTTAATGACTTCGTAAACAAAGTAAAGATGAAAACAGGATTATGAAGATATAAGCATCTTTCTTCTGACATTAGGCAATACCAATTCTCATTCTAAGCTGCAATCCTTGTTATCTAGTATAAGTATATACTCCTACTTAGGGTCTGGGAATAAAGCTAATCGTGGAAAGCTGCATAAGTGTTTTATCCTTTCAAAACATTCTATAGTATTATTTACAGGTGAACTTAAGTACACTTAGGACCTGCTCATAGAGCATTTAGTCAGGCAGGTTGTTCCAGTATTTAAATGGGTCCTCAGCAGTATCAATTAGGGACTTGGGGAAGTACACAAACTCTTTAAGGCAGGGGCTTATTATCAGTCTAACTAACATGGAGAAAGGGGTTCAAGGCGTAGCCCAAATGAAGTAAGATGGACCACTGTCACCTCTATGGTGTCAAGTCCATTACTAGGGTAAGACCAGTATCCTTCAGTAGTAATCTCAAAAACCTAGGGGCTGGGTCTTACAGATTAGGTAGCTCCATGGGGCTCGGGTACCCCTTCCAATTACAGCAGCTCAAACTTTATGCATACATTAAAAAAGAAAAAGGTTACTGTGTGTCAGGCACTGAGATGCCTCTACCTGCTTTATATGCCTAGTTTAAAGTAACGGTTTCTCTTCAAAAATGAAGTTTGAAGCTAATTTGTGAAGTTCTACTGATGACATCCCATGATGGCTTAATCATTGTTTGTCTACAGGGCAAGTAGAAGGGAAGCACACACAGGGGAAGACAGCTCTGGGAAAAGTGGATGGATTGCCAAATAGGCCCAGAGAGATTTGTGGGATTTAACTAGGGAAGAAAGAAAATACTCCAAGAGCCAGGTTTCTTATCATTCTCTCAGTCTGGCTAGGTTTTCTTTGTGAGAGTCAGAGACATTCCAAAGATTGAACTCTTTTGCAACTATGGTGAACTCTCTCAAGACATTTAATACATCTTGGAATCAGCTTTCAGCTTGATTTATTACAAGAAGGAACACAAGAAATTAGATTTGATGTGGATGAGTCTGGACCAGTTAAACAGGCACAAACACTGTGGTGCTAATGAGGCCAAAGTTACAGGCACAAGTCATGTACAGGCCAGTTAACTTTGCTAAGTCCTGTGGCCTAAGATTGCACTCATGCACCCAGCTGGTCATTTCAGACAGTTCTGCTCTTGGTATTAACATAATTTGTGGGCATGGGTGGGGTGAATGAGAAAAGTGGAAAGAGTCAATACAACCCATGAAAATTTGGAAATTACATGTCCCAAGATTGCAAAGTGGCATCATTTATCTACAGACAAAACATTCTGATGACAATCCATAAATAATGAAATATTTTATTAAATGTCAAAGTAAAAATAACTTTCTGATATGACTGATAAACATAGTCCCTCCCTTTCTTAGCCATTCAGGCCTTAGCTTTTCATAATACATCTTTAGAACTGGGAACAAGAAAATAAAACGAAAATTAAGTGATCTAAAGTACTGGTGTTCTATATCTAATGAATTATAAAATAATAACCGCTTGAATTTATTGAGCACAATCCATGCTTGGCACTATTTTAAGTGCTTTACATGTATTCATTCATCTAACTCTCATAAGCTACCACCTAAGCAAGGTTTGTTCATTCATTCATTATTCACTGAACAAATGTTTATTGACTACTTACCATGCTCTGGGTACTTTTCCAGGTATATGGAGACATCTCAGTGAACAAAACAGATACAAATTTCTGTTCTCAGGGACAAAGCACACTAAAACACAGAGAAGCTTGCCCAAGGTCACAAAGCTAGTAGCTGGGATTCAAATCCAGGGAGTCTGGTTCCAGAATTCTTGCTCTTAACACCAGTATTCTGCTAAAGCTTTCTTTTCAACCTAGAAGAAGGAAGCCTCAAAGATGGCCCTAGCATCACAGGGTACTCACGCTGTGAGGGGGATGTTATACATCATCTAGTCCAAATACGCTCATGTGTGCCACATTTTCCCACTTCCAAACCCATGGACGCTATCTCTACAGGACGGCATTTGTTCCCTCTGAGCCTGGTGCTAGCCTAGATTCCTCCTTTTCACCACGGTGCTCCAAGCAGCTACACTGGCCATGGCCTCATCATATCATTATCACAATTCTTGACAGATTAAGAAGCTTACCCAAGGCCACTGGGCAAGTGACTGAGACAGGCTCAGAATGCAAGTCTGCTGACTCCTATCTTGCACGATTCACGGGACATCTTTGCATTGTGCTTAACTTGCCCACACAGTACGCTTAGTATACAGATTTCCCAATGACCCACACATGGGATCATACCTTTTCCACATACCGGAAGTGCAATTAAAAACACAAAATAAGTAGTTTTTACTGTTTTCCACCTCTGACCTATCAGCATACCTTATACAATGCCATGGACTCTCAATCAAGGTAAAAACAAAAAAGGTGAACTAAAAAATAGGTCCTTCAGGCTATGAAGTCTGTGATGTACAGCCTCAATTTACAAGTGTTTTTCTTTTAATCTCCAGTTTGGGAAGTTTAACATACACCCATCCACCACCTCCATCCCATCTACATTTTCCCTTCTTGGGTCTCTTAATTTTTTGTGTGAAATTTTTCAAGGACAGTTTCAGTGAAATAAAGTCAGGCACAGAGAACCGCAAGGCCCACAGATTTTAATTACCATATCGTGAAAGGGGGCAGGGATACCAGTTTTGAGTTCTGGTAATAGCAAAGACTTCAAAACTCTAAAGGCTGCCACACGTGAAACACTGGGGCCAATTCAGTTTGGAGTCCAATGACTCAAATCAGTAGGGAACTGGAAGGGCTTTGTGGTTTGAATACTCGATGACGGAGGTCAAAAGTCGCTGGCTCTATTTCTGCTAATGTCCTGACAGACTTTCTTGGCCTGAGCAAGCCCTGTCAGTTTTCTGAGCAACAACTCCCACAGAGTTTAATTACTGAATGATTCACGAATATCTGCTGGACAACCGTACTGGTCTAAATTAAGCCTCTTAATGTCCAGTGAATGTGTCTGGTATTATTCCAAATAAATTTTTAAGAGCTAAAATCCTTTTAGGTTAAAACATATATAAATATACACATGTGATTTAGTGATTGTAAGTCTATCTCATAAAAAATATACAGGTGTGTAATCTAGAGACAGAATATTTGAAGGTGGTAGGAAGAACACGATTACTAGAAAACACTGCAGAAAATTCAGGAAGGACAAGGGATTGAGGTAAGTAATAGATGGAAAATGGCAAGAAAATCCAGCTAGCCAGGACCACAAGAAGAGGAATGAAGAGGGGAAGCAGTGTGCCCACTGTGAAGAGCCCTGGGAACCAGGGGCCTGCCCTCTCATCCTGGCTGTGGGGTCTGAGGCTAAGGTGCTTCCTGAAACTAGTGGTGGGAGAAAGAGAGGTAGGAGGCTGGTTCTTCTTTGGAAAATATGCAGACTTTGACTAAATTCACAGAATTTTATGAGTGTTTAAAAAAAGAAAAATTCTCTGAAACAATTAAGTTTCACTTATTTGAGAAATACCTCTTGAGCAAGTAGTCCTTGATGCTTTAATATATTTAGAGCAAAGGAGTATGAGTTAAGTGACTTCAAAAGAACTAAGTTTCCTAAGCATGAAAATAAACTTTAACTCTGGATTTAACCCAGATACAGTCAACCCCCTAAAATTAGATTATGCTAATGAATCAGTTGTAAGATCCCAGGAGGTTATAAACCTTTCCACAAACAAATATTAAGAAACTCCAGCAGTCAATATTTTCCAAAAAGCCTTCAGCTTGACATTGGTAGAGCCCACAAGATTCTGAGTAAGATGTGGAATGGAGCCTTTTCTACTCCACAGATCCTCTCTATCCAAGACAGATTGTTTTCTATCCCAAACAACCCCCAAAGTCCTCTCAAGCTCATAAAGTGGACATGGCATTTCAAATATTTCTAGCACAAGAAAAAAAACCCCAAACATTTCTAGCACTCTTTTCAAAATAACTTGCTCAATCCATTTTACATTTACACAAGAAAGTGATGTGAATTATTTTGTGATGTTCTATACATCATTCAAGTTTTGAAAAATTCTTAATTCTTACTGAGTGGCTGTGTTCAAAGCATGATGTATACCAATTTTTTTTTCCTTTAAAAAGGTCAATAAATTTGGTCAATAAATCTAATTAAAACAATAAAAACTGAATGAATGTTTGAAAATAGTGCCAGTAACAACTGCAAATAGTATTTTCTATAAATAAGTATTTACCCAAATGCAAGAACCTAAGTCAGATCAACATAATTGGCCCTTTTATAATTAACACAATTGACACAGGTTTCTTTTTAAGATTTTGCCTAGTAAGCAATAAAGGTGAGCACAGAAGAGTTTCTAAGTTTTACAAAGAAAAAGTGCAATGATACTCCTTTTGAAGCCCAAATACTTCCAAATGATAAAGGAGCCAAAGATTATTAATGGTATTCAAGAAAAAAACTCTACTGATTATTTGTGTATTCCAAATGCATCAATATCACCAGTGGGCTGACCTCAGACTTCACACTCAGGGTAGGAAGCCCGAGGCTGGAGAGGACATACCTGCTGTCTGTTGTTGGGCATGTAGGGAAGCAGGGTGGACACGTGGAACATGAGTTCATAGTCTTTGTACGTGGTATAGAGGGAGTGAGTGCCCGTGGAATCACCTGAAAGCAAAGATGAATCACAGAAGTTAGGCAACTACAAAATTAGGGCATTAACACTTAGGTTATTATTGCAAAAGGCAATTGGATTGAAAAAAACCCCACAGAGCTATACCCTACTGGCATCTAGATGTTGCACATCCTGCCCTCACCAAACACTGTTTCTACCACCTCTCACCCCACAGCTGCAGCCCAAGGGGCTCCTTTTCTCTCTGTTCTTGCCCTCATAGTACAGATTTAGGTGACCAACTGAGGGCAAGGTGTTCTTGCAAGCAGGCACACAGGTAAGCAGCTGAGGAAAGAAGCCAGTGCAGGTCTGGGTGCAATTATCTAAAAGGTGAGACTAACCGGCAGATAACCTTGCCATAGGTTTCCTTTTGTGTGTTTACAGTTAATTCTTAGTTATTCCTGGGCACTTAGTCTTCCAGAACACAGAAAAATGAAACAGAATTGACTGAATATAGAAATGGGAACAAGAAATGTTATTTTAAACATTTCCTTTACTGAGTGGTGTAATAATCTGTTCTCCTTTCAAGAGGAAGTGCAGTAATACATTGTATGCATTAAGAATACAGAGAATGAATGTGATGTCACAGTATATTACAAACTGACGCACATGTTAAAACACTATGGCATTTGAAGCTCTGTTAATCATAAAGCTATTCATCTTTTGAAGAGCAGAATGATTCTTTCGAAATTTAAAATCCATCTGTATTATCAATGATACTACCTCAGACTGAGAGTTTCAGACACTCAAACTAATCCAGTGACTATAAAACATTTAAGTAATAATTTTGGAGAGAAGTTCTGAATGACTTTTTGCATATAGATAAATGAAGACAAAAAAGATACATAGAAAGTAAAATGCCAATGGAATTCAGGACTGCTTTTCTCAATTCTTGATCTATATACAGGCTATTGTCTACTTTTCAAACTAGAAACCACACTGTTCCATCATTTATTCCACTGTGTTTGTGGGGGAAACCTAAGTAGGTATCTTAAGTTAATCTTTTTTAAACCTACAGGTATAAATTTTTACTTTAAAAACACTAAAATATTCAACCTTCATGTACTTTTATTATTTTCTTTCTGAATTCTATGGTAAGTCTTTCTTTCCAATATTTATATCCAATTCAGAGACAGTCCTAAAAATTCTCTAGAAAAAAATATCATATACAATTCTTGGATGCTCTGAAAAGGCACTCATAGAAAGCACTTTCATGAATAAGGTGAGTCTTAAAATGTTTACATTATAGATACTGATAAATTAACTTACAGATGGTCAGATAAGCTGTATATCAACCAGTCCCAAAATAAAGAAATTTCTCCTTATGAACTATTCATTAAACATATACTTGTTATTTTTAGTAGGCCTTCTTAGAAAGTAATATTCCATTTTAATTGTCTTGGCTCAGAACACTGACAGTGAACACAGCTTTGGAAGCAAGCAAGCACAGTCACAAGGGAACAACAAATGCTCCTTCAGTGAACAGCTGACTCACGGACAACAAAACTGGAGGCTGGATGACGAAACAGCCCAGTACATTCAATGACCCCCATCACAACACTGTTACTAGGATGGTTAAAAATTCAGTAAGAGAGGCCAGCCATGGTGGCTCACGCCTGTAATCCTAGTACTTTGGGAGGCTGAGGTGGGAGGATCGCTTGAGGTCAGGAGTTCAAGACCAGCTTGAGCAACATGGCGAGACCCCATCTCTACAAAAAATAGAAAAATTAGCATGGCATAGTGGCATGTGCCTATAGATTCACCCGCTCGGGAGGCTGAGACAGAAGGATAGCTTGGCCCCAGGCATTTGATGTTGCAGTGAGAGCTATGATGATGCCACTGCACTCTACCCCAGACAATGAAGTGAGACCCTCTCTCAAAAAAAAAAAAAAAAAAAAAAAAAAAAAAAAAAAAAAAAAAAAAAAAAAAAAAAAAAAATCAGTAAGAGAAATGTTGACTGATATTAGGTTTTAGATTCAGGAAATTGCAGCGAAAGAAGAAAAACGTACTAGTGGGGAAACACTTTTAAAAATGTGATCATAATTTGCTTATCCCAAGTAGCACTAAAAGACGAATTTCTAAAATTAAATATTCTGAACTCTTTTTCTGAAACGTCAGCATGGTAACAGAGAAGGTAAACTAACAAGGCTGGTTCTGGGGTTTGCTGCAAATATTTCTCTTCAAAAAGGGACACAGGCTATTAGTTTAATCATTCTTTGCACCTAGACCAATAAAGGCTGCCTGTGGTGGGGGTTCTGTACTCTGGCTAGAACATCTTAGTGGCTCAAATCCCCTCTGTTCTTGCTCCATTTCATTTTGTACTCAAGAGAGAAACAACCCATTTTGGACCTTGAAGGAATATCCCAGATAGCCTAGCCCAACACCCTACACTTTCTCTGTGAGGAAAGTGAGGCCCAGATTTGACCAAAGTCCTATGGGCAGATAAAGTTAAAACTAGAACCCAATTCCTTCCAATTTTAAATGGAGGATTTTTATGTGTCCATTCCTTGAAAGACATAATTTTTATTTGACCATTCCATGATACCTAATTCTTAGACATCTCTTCCCTACTAAAAGAATGTTAAGACTTTTTTGCATCTCACAGAATGCTTTGCTCATAAAAATAACCTAAAGATTTGTTGATTATTAGAGTCAACATATCAAAATCTAGTTATGTTCTCATTTCCTTGAGCTAAGATGCTTAGCACTACACATCTGTAATGTACCAAGGACATCTCATAAGTCATAAAAATTCAAAGCTGTTGTCAATTCTATACAGAGAAAAACATTTGGATTATCTATGTTGTAGTTTTATGGGCTATACAGATCAGAAGTTCTTCAAATGTTTTCTAAATCTACCCACTGGAGAGAGAGGACACATACTCGTAGTAACAAGAGTTCATGTCAGCAGTGGAAGGACATCCTTAAGGACAGTATATCAACATCTCTAGGCCGGGCGCGGTGGCTCAAGCCTGTAATCCTAGCACTCTGGGAGGCCGAGGTGGGCGGATCGTTCTGAGCTCAGGAGTTCGAGACCAGCCTGAGCAAGAGCGAGACCCCATCTCTACCAAAAATAGAAAGAAAATTAATTGGACAGCTAAAAATATATATAGAGAAAAAATTAGCCGGGCATGGTGGCACATGC